>JAJEJO010001004.1:0-129278 GCA_020662805.1 Glaucomys volans
CTGGGCCCTTTTCTGCAGGCTGATCTTTACCTTGTTGGTTAAGTACAAGACCCAGGTGTCCGACTACTTCCAGCAAAGTCTGACACAGGGTATTGTCGCCTACAGGTAGTTTGACCTTGGGCACATTTCTAAACCATTTTCTTCGCCTGTGAAATGGATTCCTGCTTCTACTAATTTCGTTAGGGATGTCCTGAGGCGTACATGATCTGTAGAAAGCTACTGGACGTTAAATAAATGTTCAGAAAATAGGAACTCTCTTCCTTCAGTGTCTTTCCTCTTCAGCAACACCCCTTGTATCCTCCTCCCCCCCACAAAAAAACACAATTGAAATAGGAACACAGCTCCAACGTCAGTTTCAATAGAGTGTCAGCATCTATTTCAGGGTCTTGTCTAAAGTTTTTACAACATAATTTAATCCTCAAGAAGAAAAGGTTGAGGTTGATGGTGTTCCTGTTTTGCAGAAGAGAAAACAGACTATAGGAGGTAAAATGACCTTCACAAGGATGCACATTGTGTATATGATAGAGCATATCATAGAGCAAGACTGATTGTGTTAGCCATAAGCTCTTTCCAGGAATGTGTTTTCATCCTCTGTCAACAGATCTCAGTTTAATCTTTTGTGCCTTGTCTTTCATTTCACTAATGGTCTGTATTGGAGATTGTGAAATGGAACCATGTGAGCAATATGACTGACTGCTTAGTAGTAAAAAAAACTGGAAAAACTCCTGGTATCCCTTGAAATATTAGAGACTGGAAACAGGGATTCTAGTTTCTATACAGGTAAAGTCTAGTGTGCTGTATATTGGCTGCTCCCATAGTTGTCTCCTCCAGTTCATTGCAGTCTCATCACTAGGCTGTCTTATACTGTTGTGTTGCCTGCTTGGTCCCATTGACAGTTGAGTTAGTGATCTTTGTGCTCAGTGGTAATCAAGGTGCCCAAAGGGGAAACTTATTCTGCATTTATTCACCCTGTTTTTTTGTTTTTTTCTTGATAGGAGGTCTCACTATGTTTGCCCAGGCCCAGCTAACTTGTGGGTTCAAGTGAGTCCCCATCTTACCCTCCCAAGTGTCACCACTTCTCTGTTTCTAATGATCCTCCCACTCACTTTTCCTTATGTGTAAGTCTTACCCATCTTTACAATCAAAATTTAGGATCAGGTCAATAAAATTTTGTATATGTTCATTCCTTTATGTCTTCACTGCATATAACACTTCTCATTCTGTGTTGTATTAATTGGTTATTCTCTGACCTTGAACTTAAGAGCATAGAGTGTCTACATTTTTCTTTCTTGTAGTCCCAGATTTTGTATATAGTTGATTGAAAATATTTGTGAGTGAATGTTGAGGAGCACTAGTGGGTTTGGAGTAACTGTCCAGGGCAGGAATGAAGTACCCTGGCCCATTCCAAGTCTATTTTGGGGGCCTGGAGGTGAGAAACAAGAAGGGAAGAGGAATTTCAATAGCAGAGGTGAAAAGCATCTTTCTCAAATGGCTAAAGGATTTCTTCTAAAAATATTTTTCCAAAACCAAGCAAAGAATTGTAGAACCATATCTCTTTAATAGTCATGCTTTCAGCTTGTAGCTTAAGTTTACCTTAAAGTGTCCTGTCTAGATAGTTTCTGGAAAGACAGTGACAGTGTGGGAGGAATTGATTAGGAGAATATCTTTGAATTGGGAAGGAAGTTTACACCAGGGTAACATCTTACAGATTTCCAAGGTACATCAGAGGTCACCTTAAAACTAAAACTTAAAAAATATTAAAATGCCTTAGACTTTTTTTCCCTGTTTTTAGGTGTTATTTCCACAAGTATCGGATTTTGTTTTAGGTTTGAACTAAATCCAACATCTTTGCTTTTGAAAGTTAGACATAAAACAACTCTTCTAAATTATTGAGAGAATGATTTTTGCAACCTGGCAGTTTAATTTCCTAAAGAGTTCTTGACCAGGTAATCCAGTGAAGTAACTTGTTAGGTAGAGGGGAGTAGACAGCTGGATTTCTTTTGCTACCAAATCTTCGGATGAGAATGACAGTCATTCTATTTAGTGTTCTTATATATTACCTTGTGCACTCTCAAGAGCAAACAGTTGTGGATACTGTTTTTAATGTAGAGGTATGAACTTGGTTTCTTTATCTTTTAGGTATGAAACATCTCTTTTGTCCCAGGCATTGCCAGGGGAAAACAATTCATGCTTGATTCTAAATTGCCAGTCTGTTCTATCAGGTTAGCATTAGGTAAAATAGTACATGATTTTAAGTCTCTTTGATTCCACAGAGTCATAGATAGGAATCTCAGGTTGTCACCATCTGTGTCCTGTTATCCTCCAAACAGTGGGTTAGTCAAAAAAGTATATAGAGTGATTTTGATAGATTTCGTCATTATTTATGAATATTTGTGTTGTCTATAAAGCTATTGACCTTGACAATCATATGAAAAGCAGTTGAAATATTTTATATTGTAATGTTTGACTACTCAAATAGATTAGGATGAAAGTCTAGTAGACCAACTTGAAATTGCAATTTATTTTAATGAAAATGTTTTTTATTAACTACAACATTCTTTGAAACAACACATTTTCTAGAAGTTAGAAATTTTTAGCGCCCCTTTTTCTAAAAAGGAAACTTTGTGGCAGGTTTCCTAAAACAGATATAATTTACAAAGAGATTTGTTTCCTGAAACATTTTTAAAAGTGATACCCGTAAATCAATTTTTTGTCAGATGTTTACAAATGGTATGGGAGAGAGGACGTAACTTTAAAAATCTAAATAAATTACTTGTACCCAAAGAACTATGCAGGCAGTAATTATTTGTTTATTTAATACTCATTTGACACCAACATGTTAGCCTACAGTGGAAGCATCTCAATAAAGTGCCCCATAGAGGTGAAAAACGGTAATGTTCTTACTTTTGTAGAAGGTATAGAACTTCACTAAAGAGAGACACACAGGAACAATTTTCTCTTCTGTTACTAAATGGAGATAATTAGTTCTTTTTGCAGGTTTCATTTTATTTTAAGAGCTGCCTATTATGATAAGGATGTCCTTTTCTGCACATTAGAGGCTTTACTTGAAGATAGTAGTAGTTTATACCCTCAAATCTAAAGTAGAAATCCTTAAATTTTCTGTAACTGAAGGTATACTAGCAGAATGTAGAAATGTATTGTCTTGTACTTAGTATTTTGTGAATTTTTACCACTTTTTTCAGAGAGCACATAGTTAAGAATAGAAGACATTTGCCTTGGTGAGATGAACACACATCAACTTAACCAGGTGGACTAGATGAGTTTTGGGGTCTTTTCTAAATTCAGAGAATATGGGAAGTATTCAGCACTTTTTTAACTTGATGCACTGATATATTAATCCTGAATCAGATGTGTTCAGCAACAATCAAGAAGGAATTCAGTTTACAAATATTATCTTGTGATTCATACCAGTTTAATAGGTTGTAGTCAACTTCTTTTCATTTTTAGTATTTTATATACTATTACTGTTATTTTGACTATTTCTGAGACCAGTGAGTTTTTGAAATTTAAATTTTGAGTCTAAGGTCTGTTTCCTCCTGTATACCCCTTTCAGGTTACTTATCTAATTGTTTTTTAACCTTCTGTTTGCCTTGTAGTCCCTGCTTCTGTTCGTTATTCCCACACGGATGTCAAAGTGCCTGATTTCTCTGACTATCGTCGCGCTGAAGTGTTAGATAGCACAAAGTCTTCGAAAGAGAGCAGCGAGGCTAGAAAAGGTTTCTCCTACTTGGTAACTGCAACAACTACTGTGGGTGTTGCATATGCTGCCAAGAATGTTGTCTCCCAGTTTGTTTCCAGCATGAGTGCTTCTGCTGATGTATTAGCCATGTCGAAAATAGAAATCAAGTTGTCTGATATTCCAGAAGGCAAGAACATGGCTTTCAAATGGAGAGGCAAACCCCTGTTTGTGCGCCACAGAACCAAGAAGGAGATTGACCAGGAAGCTGCAGTTGAAGTGTCCCAATTGAGGGACCCACAGCATGATTTGGATCGAGTAAAGAAACCTGAATGGGTTATCCTGATAGGTGTTTGTACTCATCTTGGTTGTGTACCCATTGCAAACGCAGGAGATTTTGGTGGTTATTACTGCCCTTGCCATGGGTCCCACTATGATGCATCAGGCAGGATCAGGAAGGGGCCTGCGCCTCTCAATCTTGAAGTTCCCTCATATGAGTTCACCAGTGACGATCTGGTGATTGTTGGATAGAGACTTGAACTCAAGTCCTAGGCTGCTTTCATTTTTTTTCGTGTCACCTCAGAAAAGTTGAGGGCAAGCCTCCTATAGTTGGTTGATTTGAAATATTTAAGAATTGTTAATAATGTACTTGCAAACATGAATGTGAAGTAAATTAAATTTAATGTTGAGTACTTAACAAGCATTCACTTAATAAAGCCACTGTTAAACATTGTTAAGCTCAGCCAGACTTGAAAGGTGCAATGTCTTTGATAGCTAATTAAAATTACAGACTGGTGTACAAGATATTTGTGAAATCTATAATTGACTTTGTCTTTTACTTGTGTAAATAATTATTTCCTGCTTTGTGTCAGGGATACAGATTCTACAGTGCTCATTGTGATGGTGAGGTAAAACTAAGACCTGGGATATGTTTTTTTCACAGAACTCAGAAAGAGTGCTTCTGACTGTTTTCTCCCCTGCTGTATAACCTGTGCGGTAATTTTGAATGTAATATATGAGAAACAGTTCTGAATATTAGCAGCTCTGAAGGTTTTTTCGACAGGGCTGGCTAACTGGTTTTCTGCCTGTGTGACAAGCCAAGAAATTTTTTTGTCCCTCGTGGGAGTAATTAGAATTATTAATTTCAATTCTTAACAGGCAGTGATTGAGATATTATTTGAGAGAAACTTACCCAATGATAGTACTTCTGTTTCTTCCTTCGTCTGGCATTATTGATGTTAATGTCACTAGTGCTCTTGTGTCTACCCTATCACGAGTTGGAAGCATCTGACACTTGATACTGTCTTTGTGTGAGAATAACTGCTGGTTTTGTTTCTGTAGTGATTATATTGGAGGTGTTTATTCCAGTTGCATTTGCAGTCACTCAGCACTTGACTAAAGAATGGGGTGGGCACATAGAGAGCCTATCAGGATTAACATCCTATTTCCTTCTGCCTCTTACACATGGTCAGGCGAAAATTGAAATTACACAGATGCAAGGAACAAGAGTGGGTTTTGCCCTTTGTTAATCATCGGACGCAGATATTTTGATAGGTTTATCTTGCCTTGACTGTTTGGAGGTGAGTCAGTAATTATCAGTTGGGTTTACCTTATAATCACATGCACACTTATAAAATAGCAAAGTAGATGTTAGTTCTGTCCAAAGGAGCTCTCCATTTAGGGTTCTGGTCTTTTTTGCAGCTAGGCATTTGTATTGTTCCTGGTATTGGGGGTGTGGTAGTGACAGAATGTGAAATGTTCAGTTATTTGAGAAGACAGGTCCACCTGCTAAAATAATTGTTGTCAAAAATGTCAATAGCATGCCTTTCTTACCGAGTAACACCAATGCCTTAATACTGCACTGCAGACCCTGAAGTAATATCTTGAAATAGCTCATATTTTCATTTGAAATGTCAAAACACTACTATGTTAGAATCTACATGGTAATGGAAGATAAAAATAGAAATTTTGAAGTCCCTAGAAGTCATATTACAGGCACTTTGAGCTGGTATTGCTATATTTGGTCTTCAATGGTATTTTGAGTTTCATGATGAGATACTGTTAAATCCCAGTAGCATTTAGTTTTGAAAGGAAGACTTTGTTCCACAAATGGCAGGATGATTGAACTCACTTCATAGTACTTTGCTAAGTGGATGTAGAACAGACATACGTTAGTTTTCACTTATTTTACAGAAAGAAAATCCTAGACACCAGTGGAAAATGACCTAAAATAGAAGTCTGACCTGTTGGCATCCTGACAGGAGCATTAACAAGCATTACTGCTTACTGAGACATTCTCAGACATTCTTGGGAAAATTCTAGGACCCAAGCTTTTTTAGTATGCTTTAAAAAGAATGTTATAGAAAATTTGACTTTTCGAAAGGTTTGCATTATTAGAGATAACATCACATTTACTTCAGTCTTTCTGAACATACTTTTATAAAAATAGTTGAATTAATCTGAGCGTATAAAGAGCCTTTATCTTTACTTGGTATTTATGGCTTAGGATCAAAGTGCTTTTAGTACACTAATTTTCCTTAACAGTGGGAACATTAATTACCTGAATGTCAGCATCATTCTTCATTCTCTCAGTACTGTCTCATTTCTGTATTTTTGTGTCATTTAAATTTTATTTTTATGTGCTAACCCAAAATAAAAGTCCTTATTTTCCACAATATCCTGGCCCCACTGCTTTACACACAGTTTATTTTGTTATTACCTATTTGTTAATGACTCCCCTGTTCACTTTCCTGAAGTTCATATGCATGTTCAGCCCCTTACTGAATGGCTTCCTAGTAACCTACCTGGCAAACCAAGAACCTGCTAGTCTTTTTTTGCCTCCATTTCTATTACCTCTTCTCCCTGGGCCTAAATCAATTCCCAAAACCTGTTACTTTTAATCTTAATAGAACAGGCTCATTATCATTTCTGTTGTGTGTAGCATTCTAATACTGGCTTGCTTTTTAAGCACTGATTCCTAGCCACAAGATTAAGTACTTTATGTATATGATCTAATTCTCAAAAAACTTTCAGTTAAAGTGTTGCTATTCCTACTTTATAGTTGGAGAGTGAGGCACAGGAAAGTCTCTTTGTCTACAATTGATTAGCATATTGGTGGAGCCAAACTTAATCCAAAGAATCTTGAGTTCAGAGCCTGCAGGCCTGATTGCCACCTTATACTTTCAGCATTTATAATTGAGGTATTGTCAGTTCTTCCCTGGTCTACTATAAGATTCCAAACTATTATTATTCCAAACTTTAATCTTGTCCCTTTACAATCCACCCTTCACATAGCAACCTTGAAGTACAGAGATTTAAGTGTGGGGGATTGGTTCTGGTTTTCCGTCCTGGTTCTGCCATTTCCTAGATGTGTGTCCTGACTAAGTTACTTAATCTCTGCTTCTGTTCCCACATCTGGAAAACAATCCCCTCTCATTGTAGTTTTAGGAATTAATACATTAAGCTATGTCAAGGCATGATATTAAAAAAACTCAACATAGAGCCTCTTTGAGGTCCTTAGCTGCATCCCATCAGTAAACCCTTTGCTTCAATGATTGAACTTACTTTTTACCTGCATTCTCTTTTACTTCTCATGCCTATTGATTTCTGTGTGTCTCCCTCCTTTCCCTTTTAGGTAAATTGTCTTCTGTCCTTCAAAAGTCTGCTTTGGTGAAGTTCCATAGGAAGACTTCCCTAATTAACATTCATTATTCCAACAAGATTTCCCCAAATAGAATATATTCATTTGGTTACTTACACTACACTCTATTATAGAGCTCACTTTCCTGGTTTGTCTCTTTATCACCATGCTGAAGGTGCTGCATAGTGTGGCAAATGCTCAGTTATTGGGTCCTGGATGGGAAAATGTGAATTTCTAAGTGGAACTGTTTGAAAGGGACATTTTCCAGGCACTATTTTATAAATACCAGGTATAATTTTTTTTTTTTACAAAAATCACGTAATGTCTGTATCTTATTTTTCAGAACTTTTATTCTAGAACAGAGAGTTTATTTTGGATTGAAATTTGGATTTTGTTTCCAGAAAGGGAAAAAAAAAAATGAATTCAAGATCTTAACATTTTACTTCAATTATGTTCTTAATGAAGATTGTGCCTGTGTAAGATTTCAATGGAAGTCCATCCTTTAGTGCTTTCTAATGCTTTATGCAGTGGGCAGCATTTCATTACTTTTGTTATTGCATCTCTTATTTTTCATCCTAGGATTTAGGAGGGGAATGTTTTAATTAGAGGAAAAAGTATTTTGGAACAGGTGAATTGATCAGTTCCCTGAAGTAGGAAGGATTGAGGATTATTTTCTCTTTTTCAGTACTCAGCACTACTTACTGGAGGTTAAGAATGGTTCTCAGCACAGTACTGTCAGGAATATGAGGTTAAGATGGTTTCTAGTTCAGATACTTCAAGGAGACCTAAATATACCACAAAGGAAAGGTATTCAAGTGCTTGCTTCTGTGAATGCTTATAAAATAGATTGTTATAGTTTGGAAATCTGGTCTGCAGCACAATATTAAAATTAATTTTGTGAAGTGCTTCCACAGTATCTTTGTAATAACTGCTATAATGATCAACATAAGACGGTCTATCAGTGAGCTGAAAATCCCAAATTCAAGAAACTACTTTATATTTTAACCGCTATTATATCCAAAACTTGGGTCAATTTGAGTGCAAAAGTTTATAGTCATTGGGCTTTTGAATCCTTACCTGATTAGAATATTTGCAAAGGGTAAGAAATAAAAATGTATAAGTAATAGGTTTTTCATACATTTTTAAAAGGGCAAACAAAATCTTGGTTCTTTAATTGAAGGGGGAAAATGCTAGTGCACTTCACACAATTGTCCTTTCTAGGGGGACAATATCTGGGAAAATGGCCATTTGCTACATCTGTATAAAAATTTCAACTCAGGCCTCTTCCTTCATAAAGAGGGGCTTTGGTAGTTCTCTAGGCTCTCCTGTGCCTTACATATGGTTATTTGGAGAGACAGCATTCTGAAAACCCCAGATGAATCAGTACATGAAAATCAGGGTCTGTTCTTAATAAAGGATTTTCCTTTAGATCTTTCAAATATAAATCTCACGTGAGATAATGGGTATTAAAGGCACATAAAATGGAAAGCAAGATACATGTACTATAGCATTACTTAGCAAAGATATGCCAGTGAGGCATAATGGTGTTTAGAATGTAATTAGGTATGCAGTAAGGCAAATTACGTGGAGGTAGGTCCCTATTCAAACTGTTTATGAATCAGATTGGTTTGAATCCTGCGTTCTTGTAATGCTTTTTGGTCCCTGGAAGTTCAGATTTGCATGTGTACATAGTTGATGTTAATGGAGAGCAAAGCTGAACTCATCCCGTTCCATTGAGTTTTGAAGGATTAGTTGAAGTAGACTGCAAAAGCTGGTTTTTGAATAGACTGAGAAAATAGGTAAAACTTTTGTAAGCCTGATAAGGAGAATGTAAAATGAAAGAGCCGTTCATCTTCACTTGATGGAAGGGACTAAAGAGATTAAAATACTAGTAAGAGCACAGTGCTATGGCAATGAAGTTGTAAATCAGGGGATACAGATGACTTCTTAGCAAAATAAAAATGTCAAAATTGGCCTAAGAAGTAGAAGCCTTGGATATACCAATTAGCATAGATTAATTACAGAATATGTCCATGATTAGATGGCTTCATATCTTGAGGTCTAAATGACATGTTAAAAATATAATTTCAGTGAAATTTAAACTTTAAACTCAGATCTTCCCCAGTCTTAATGTGCATACAACTAAACTGGAGATCTTGTTAATGGTGTATATCCTAATTCTGTAGAGTCTTGAAATTTTGCATTTCTAACAACATCCTAGGTGATGCTTATGCTCCTGGTTCAAGAACCATACTTTGAATAGCAAGATTGTACACCATGTACATGTTGGGGGTAGGATTAGGTGGGGATGGAAATGCTACAATTCATAATTCATTTTATGACTCAGTGTAAATGTAATATTGAAACGTGACATAAAATATACAAAAAATCATACACCAGTCTCATTTATTGATAAGTGAAAATTTCTAAATAAAATATTGTAAAAAAAAAAATCTAAAACTGTAACAAAAGAGTAATAAAACCTGACCAAGTAAAGTTCATTGCAGGGAAGCAAGGTGGTTTGGTATCAGCATTTTATTAAACCAACAAGAAAAAGATATCAATAGATGGGGAAAAAAATCCCTAATATAAATTAAATAAAATAGGGGAGAAATATCTTTAAATTGTGAAACAGTAGATGAACACCCAAGACCAGGGCACTAATATTTCATTTTCAAATTTCTAGAAAATGCATTAATTAAATTTTTAAATGAAAAAAGACTTTTTTGATAATGTAACATTTCTAGAAAACATATAAAACAACACTAGTATTAAAAATTAGGTAATGTGCTAAGTTTTAAGATACTCAACATCAGAACTTTCACTACCTTAGAAATAAACTAAGGATGAAAATGGAGAGAAAACATCTTTACAATATGTCCTATGGTTTGAATGTCTCCTGCGAAACTAATGTTGAAATTTAAATTGTCATTGTGATGGTGGTATGAGGTGGAAACTTTAAGGGATGATTAGGACAGGAGGGCTCTGCCTTCATGAATGGATTAATGTTGCTATAAGAGGAATATGGATTATCACCAATTAGGCGTCAAAAATTTGACCCTCACCCTTTTGCTCTGTCTCATGCATGCTCACTTGCCCTTCCTCCATTGTATATGGCAACAGGAAGGCCCTCACCATATGCCAGCCTCCTGAAACACGAACCACATAAGCTATTTATAATTTAACGAGTTTGTGGTATTCTATTGCAGCAGCAGGAAAGTGGATTGAAGACAATGTGCAATCTGCTCTTGTGTGAAGACTTTTTTTTTTTGCGGGGTGGGGGGAGGTTACTGGGGATTGAATCCAGGGGTGCTCAACTACAACCACATCCCCAGCACTTTTTTGTATTTTATCTAGCGACAGGATCTCCCTGAGTTGCTGAGGGACTCCCTAAGTTGCTGAGGCTGGCTTTCAACTTGGAATCATCCTGCTTCAGCCTCCCTCCCGAACCACTGGAATTACAGGTGTGCACCACTGCACCTGGCTGAGTGGAGACTGTTTTGTTTACATCAATCAGTATCCCCCATAGAGAACAGTGCCTGTAAAAGTAGGTGTTAAATAAATATTTGTTGAATGATGGTTACCAAAACCAAAAAGTAAAAAAAAAAAACCATAAAATAGGAATACGTTTAACAAACATGGTACAGGATTTATGGAGAAAGTCTAAATCAGTATCTCAACAAATGGAAAAATAACACGTCCTTGAATGGGTTTAGTTTCCCCAAATCTTTGTCAGCTACTCCTCTGAGGATTAATATTGAGTGTGTAAAGTGTATAAGAGTGTATAAAGAGGCCGGGCTTGGTGGCACATGCCTGTAATCCAAGCGACTTGGGAGGCTGAGTCAGGAGGATCACGAGTTCAAAGCCAGCCTCAGCAACTTAACAAGGCCCTAAGCAACTCAGTGAGACCCTGTCTCTAAATAAAATACAAAATAGGGCTGGGGATATGGGGATGTGGTTCAGTGTCCCTGAGTTCAATCCCTGGTTCCAAAAAAAAAGAAAAAAAAAAGTGTATAAAGACTAAAAATCTCAGCACCAAAACAAACAAACAAAAAACCTCACAAATAACCCAATTAATAAATGGGCTAATGAACTAAACAGACATTTCTCAAAAGAAAAAATACAAATGACCAACAAATACATGAAAACTGTTCAACATGCTACATCTTCAACAATCGGACAAATGCAAATCAAAACTACACTGAAATTTCATCTCCAATTAGAACGTCATGTATACCTAAAAAGAACCAATAAAAAGAGTGACAATCGTCAATACAAATAATAATAAATGCTGGTGAGGATGTGGGGGAAAATGTATACTCAAATATTGTTAGTGGGACTGCAAATTAGTACAACCACTTTGGAAAGCATATGGAGATTCCTGAAAAGACTAGAATTGGAAACGTCATGACCCAGCTATCCCACTCTTTGGTGCTTATCCAGAAGAACTAAAATCAGTATACTATAGTGATACATGCATACTGATATTTATAGTAGTGCAATTCAGAACAGCCAAGTTATAGAACCAGGCTAGGTGCTTGTCAATAGATGAATGGATAACAAAAATGGGGTATATATACACAATAGAATCTTACTCAGCCATGAAGAAGGATGAAATGATGGCATTTGCTGGTAAAGGTGGAACTGGAGAAAATACTAAGTGAAATTAGCCAGACTCAGAAAGTCAAGGATCATTTTCTATCATATGTGGAAGCTGGAGAGAAGTAGGAATTTTAAAAAAGAGAAATATGAAAACAGAAGGGGAAACAGTAGGGTGAAGGGAGGGGATCAAGGCAGAGGGAGGAGGAATGGGAAAGAAGAGGAGTTTATATGTGTATAAACTGGAATGAAATTGATCAAACTTTGTTATGTGCATGTATGAATATATCATAATGATTCCACTTTTGTGGGTAATCAATTAAAAAACAATAAATAAATAAATGAAAGACCCATAAGGGGAATATAGGAAGGGAATCACGAGGAGAAGGAAGGGAGGGAAAGAGGAAGTACACAAGATTGAAAGAGAAAATATGATAAATGCATTTATGAATATGTTAAAATGAACCCAGCTATTATGTATAACTATAATACACTAATAAAAATATTTTTAAAAATTTTAAGAAATCTCCCCAAATAAACATACACATTTAGCAAACTTCCAAGTTGTATTGCTTTATTTTATTGAGAATAAAATGATCACAAAATTTACATAGAAGAATAAATACCCAGGAATAACCAAAAATAGTTATGAAAAGACGAAGATTTGCTTCAGATATGAGAAACTATAAAATCATTGCAGTCAAATTAATAAGATAGTGACATGGGAAAAGACAGGCTGGAGGAACAAAATAGACTATCAAAAATTAGATCTCTGGGAATATGACAATTATATATAAGAAAAGCAGGATTTAATTCAATGGGAAAAGAATATTTAATAAACAATGCTGGGAAAACCTACTATCCACATGGAACAAAGCAGATTTGGGCCCTAGATCTCATCATGCTTAAAAATAAATTCCAGGGGATTAGGTGCTGTAAGGAAAACTAAAAGAAAACCTTGAGAACTGCATATGTAGTCTAAGGGTGGACAAGACCTAATTCATGATAGCAAACTTAAAACCCAGAATAGGAAAGATAGGTCTGTATTTTTTAAAAAATCTTATGTTGCAAAAGATATTAGCCAAATCAAATGAAAATAGCTTTGTAAAAAAAAAAAATGCTACAGCAAATGAAAGAATAGTTAGTCTTTAGTAATGCTGAGAGAGATACCTTAAAAATTGACAAGAAAAGGACAAAACCCCAGATAAAAAGTGGGAAAAAGAAGTGTATAAGCAAATGCAGTTATTAGAATAAACATACCTGAATAACTAACAAATAAACTGGAAGGTATGACATTTTCATAGTTGTCAAAGTACACAATGGCAATGAGATGTCACTTTATATCCATAAATGGTCAAGACTTCAAAGAGTAGTAACATCTTTCATTGCTGGAAATGTGTAAAAATGGGTACACTCACACATGCCTGGCATAAATAGGAGGCAGTTTAACGGACTTCTCTAGACCTTTTCCCCAAAACAAAAGCATATGTGTTGAGGGGCTGGGGGTGGAGTTCAGAGGTAGACTGCTTGTGGCGCCTGCGTGAGGTCCTGAGTACCACAAGCACAACACAATACACACACATGAAGGACCCACCTCTCATCATGCTTGAAAGTGAATTCTAGGGGGATTAGAAACATGTAAGAAATAAAAAAATTGTGTGTTTGTGTGTGTGTGTGTGTGTGATGGTGCAGCAGTTCCTTCTCCAGTGTGTTCCCCATAGGAATGAAAACAATATGGGGAAATGAATTGCACATGGATGTTTATTTTGGTGACTACAGTAGTCCCATACCAGAGACAAAGTGACAATGACAAAAAAAGAAAAAGAGAATAGTTAAGTTTCTGAATATAATTTTGTGAGTGTGGAAGAATATCCCATCTGTTAATATGGATTATGTGGGATTGGGGTGGTTGTGGGGTGGGGAGGATCAGGGGTGGGAGTGGGTGGGAGTATACAGAAATAATCTAACTAGGAAAAAGCAAGAAAATGTCACTAACTGCTTGCCACCCATTCCTGTGCAGCATGAATTGTAGCCCACTTTGCAAAATTATATGTATATATGTGTAAGCATGTATATATGTGTGTGTATGTATATATATATACATATATGATATATATCAGTGATCATACTCAATGCATACTCAGAAAACAATTGGGAAAATGTTATATCTATATCTGCATGTGCAGTAGAGATGTCTATTATGACACATTACTAAATGAAAAAGCAAGGTGGGTAGCATTGTTCTCTTTGATAACAACAAACAAACATGCCCTTTATGCATCTACTCTGCTTTGATAGGTTCACATGAGCAAAGAGAAAGGTGTGGAGAGCACTGCTGTGCTGTTAGAAGTCACCAATGTAGACTTGGGGCCAAGATGGTGATCAGGATTTGTCTTTTAGCAGATTTTAGTATTATTTACCTGTTACTCCCAGCCTGTTTTGATTTATAATTTGGAAAGCTTGAAATTATGTTGTCCTGACAATCCATACACACATTTTCCCTGACTTAGTATCTCACTTTGAACATCAGTTGATCCCTTCTGGAATTAATTAATATTAGATATCTACTAGAATTTGTCAGTGATCAATTTTTTGTATATTATCCATGAGATAGCTACCTATATATAAAAGTGCTACAAATGTACAGTTCTTGATACATGATTTCAGTAATTTTTTTAGTAATTGTTTTCCAGACAGGTTAAAAAAAATTTACTTGCATCACTCATAACTCCTAAGTCACAAACTGTTTTGATTCAAGGAAACACAAAAGGGAGGAAGGATGAAGAGTGCAGGAAAATCATTTTCAATTTGTCACATAATTATGCATTCTTATCTAGACAAAAACTGTCCATAGAACTGTTTGTAACGAAGGAAATGTTCTATTATCTGTGCTAGTACTATTGCCACTAGTCACGTGTGGTTATTGAATGTGGCTAGTGAATCTGAAGAACTAAATTTTAAATTTTATTTAATATTAATTTAAATACCCACATGTGGACAATGGCTACTGCATTTTTCCATGCGTATTGAGAATCATTCCCCTTATTGAGAATAAAACAAATCTGAACTTTGTTGATAATTGAAAAGGCAAACTTGCTTCTTTTGTTAAGTTATTGGTATTTCCTTCCTATGTATAGTGATAACTGCTTTTTAAAAACAATATTATAATGATTCTTACATTTTTAATGAAATGTTTCAAACATACAAAAAAGGGTAAGAATGATTAACACCTATGAAACTACTATTGAGAATAAACGAATGCTAACATTATCCTAAATTTTGCTTCAGGCTTTTTATAATACACTATTACATATACAATTGAATTCTTTCTTTCATTCTCCACTCCAGTAACCTGCATAGGTTATTACATATTATATATAAATTTGTCATGTGTTCTTCCTTTTTGTTGGTATCAGAGTTTTTCTTTTTTATACATCCTAAGGTGGACATATATCAAGTGTCATCATTTTCTCTAGGCTATATATGTATCTGTTTGTGTGTCTTTGGGTGTTTGTGAAAAGGAATCCATTTACTAGGAAGACTGTATGAATTGCAGAGCCAGAGAGAGAAGCAGAGCCACCTGGGATGAGGGGGTTACCTCTTTACAGAAGGTGAGAGTATATGATGTTAAAGAAGAATTATTCTGGTGGAATTAAGTTCAATGAGTTTGATGAAAGAATGGACATTTGCCAATAGGTAAGAAAGATGACCCAAGGGAAAGAGTCAATTTCCTATTGTTAGGAAGTGAGGGCCACCCTATATTTCCCTATATTTTGTCTAGGGAGGTAAGACGGGATTTTTCTGGGGAAGTGGTTCTCAAAGTTGTTTCTCATTAGAATCATGTGGGGACATCAAAAAACATAGACACCTGATCCACTTTCAGAGTTTGTGACTTAATTGATCTTAGTTCTTCCTGTGAGTTGGATTTTTTAAAAGATCTCCAGGAGATAGCAACCTAGATTATGCACCACTGCCTCAGGCCAGTCTTTCAAACATGGTAGATTTTAGAATCACTTGCTGAACTTTAAAAAAAATATGCCTGGACCTACCTCCAGGCAGTAATAGTGTTTAAACAGTTTAAATGGTACAGAAACAACTTGGCCATGGAAATTTTTTAAAGCCCCCCAACTGATTTTAATATGATGCCAAATTTGTGAATCTAGCTTAAAGGAAGCCTATACCGTTATAGAAAAGAATTAGACAAAGAACCTCACTGAGTTTAGAGCTCTTCTCTGGTTTCTATATGCTGGACTCAGGCTAGAATTGCCATGTAGCTGGGGACTAGTAGTATGCAAATAAAACAGGTCAATCTGCAGATTTTCTTTTTGCCTCAAGTCAATGCCAGTATATCTGATCTGAAATACTTGGAAACACAAGTCCATTCAGTGACCTGGTCTTTTAAAACATAGAAATCACTTTGAGTTTCCAAGAAAAAGGAGGATTGCAGGTTGTTTGATGGACATGAGATCATAGATTATAAAGATTATAGTGTGAGAAAAGGATAAGGCAGAGGGCCAGAGGGAAGTGCCATTCTTCCAGCCACCAGTCACGCCTGCATTCCAGGAGTAGATACTCAGTGTGAAAGCCTGGGTAAATCATATTATTTAAGGAAAAAGGTGTATTTGTCATTTGCCCTCAGCACTTACTTTACTTGGATGAAATGGTAGTTCGTGGAAGAGATAGTTCACTGCTGAGTTGAGTGAGTGGGTAGAATTCAATATCAGTGTGAACTAGAGAATCTCAGTAGAGAGTGATATGAGGAAGCTGGGCAGAACTGGTAGGAAAAAGTGCTGGAAGATGCTGAAGAGTTAATTCTTTCTGGAGAGAAAAAAGGAAACAATAAAAGGGTGGATTAATAAGAAAGTGAAAAATTCCAATTGTAAAGGCTGTAGATGCAGATTTTGGTCTCTATAACTCTGGGCAATTTTCTTTCATTTATTGTACTCAAGAAGAAGGAGCTGGGGAATTGATCTTTGATTGACTTGAGGATGTAAGAAGGGAAGATCATTTAAGATCTAATATTTCTCTTATTGATAATTAAACTTCACAGTTTGGGAGAAGTCGGTTTTAGTAGAGATGAAGTGTAAAAAATTACAGAAAGATGGTATTTTATTTAAATACTTTTGTAATACAAAAATAATAATGAAGACAACTTTGAAAGCACAGGAAAGTAACAAGATACAAAATCATCAAAACTCATACCCAAAGATAAACGTTCTTAATATTTACATGTATTTTTAGCACTTTGTCATACAAATGGATCTGTGTGCTTTTCTTGGTAAGAATTATATTTCCCTGTACAAAGTAGCTTAGCATGAGAATATACTTCGTATGCAAGGAAGGAAACACTGCCTACAAAACTGAAATTTGTCATGAGCACAATGTGCTTAGCCAGTCACCTCCTGTGGTATTTCTAAAGCATTTTACTTTGAAGTGAAGAACTTGAGGTAAGCAGCAGAAAATCTAGTCTTGTGTCCCAGAAAACCAGGGGTGTAGATTCTGGTTTTTAAAGTTTCAAATTTGTCTTTAACTAGGTGTCCTGATTGGAAAGAAGAATATGGCTGATTGGCATTTTGTACTTTGTCTGCCCACCCACTCCCATGTATTTATCCTGGACACTGTCCTGTCTCTTCTATTTTATTTTTTGAACAGCCATCAAAATAACTTATGGACAAAGACCCTCAGCAGACAGTAATTCAAGTTGATGGAGGCTTGCAAAGAGTTATTGGCATAAATTATCTAAGCACAAATACCCACCAGTTCATGTCACAAGTGTGTTCAATTGCTCTTTTAAATTTTTTTATAAATTAACATAATCATGTTATTTTAATGACCACTCTAACAACATTAATTATGACATTACCTAACATTAATTGGTGTCAGAAAGTTCTTTTTCAGCCTCAGAAGTCTGTTTTGTTGGCTATACTTTTTAAAACAGAACTACTGCTATTATCAAAAGTCCTGCTAAAAGTTTCTCTCTCAAGTCTGATTACTTTAAAGGAAAGGTGCTCATTAGGTAGTGACTTCCTCAGATATTAGTTTCCACATATCTATTCATAGAGCTTTCCAAGTTTTTGTGGTGGAGTGTTCTGAGGACCAGTTGAACCAAATGCTGGGTTAACTACGTGAGTTGCTGTTGGAATCATTTGCTGTTGAGAGGTTCCAGCTTCGGTGTGGGCAAGCATTGCAGGGGTGCCAGCTCACTACTGGCTCATGATTGCAAACCTGGGCACTGGGGATCTTACCATTGGAGAGCCACAAGATGAGAATAATTGGTCTAGTCCAGTTTTCTTGTTCAACATGTGGGAGCTTGAAGCCTGGAAGCTGTATGATGAGTTGTACCAGGTCTCACAATTAGCCAAGGGACTCTATGCTTCTTCCACAGCCCTTCCCGCCTTGAGGCAAATTCAGGTGGACACCACACTTGGATGAGGAAATCATGTACCCTTAAGGGAGCGCAGGTTTACAGCATTAAACAATATCTTCAAGACCTCTCTGTCTCTTAACCAGAGGATGCTCATGATTCTGACCTCACTTTTAATGATCCTGATCTCTTTTGGATTGCTCATATCAAGGAAGGCTTGATGTTAGCATTTGCTTTGTTTTTTAATTTGGGAAGTTATGAACTCACTTCCTATTTAAAAATTTTTATATGAAAGAGACAATTAGCTAATGTAATTTTGGCAAAAGCAAAACAAATAGGACATCAAATGAACAAACAAAGCCATGGTATTTGATAAATTGCTCCATGATTCTCCTTTTATTTTTTCTCATTTCTATAGTGCTGCATTTTTTAAAATGTAATACAATGCATGAAAATTTAATGCCAATATTTATAGATTCTTTTACTTTTAAAGTTTTTTTTTCTTCTTTTTAAAACTGTTTTCCATATTTTTTATTGATACATTATAGTTGTACCTGTTGATGGGATTTGTTGTTACATATGTTATTATACAACAATATAATTTGAGCAATATCACTTCCCAGCACTTTTCCCTTCCCTATCTTCCACCCGAGTCCCTTTCCTCCACTGATCTCCCTTTTATTTTTAGGAGTTCCACCCCCACCTACATTTTCCTTTTTCTTTTCTAGCTTCCACATAGAAGAGAAAACATGTAACCCTTGACCTGCTAAGTTTTACTTTTACTTATTTCACTTAACATAATGGTCTCTAGTTCCATTCATTTTCCTTCAAATGCAATAATTTCATTTTTCTTTATGGTTGAATAAAATTCCATTGTGCTTATATTCCTTTTCTTTATACATTTATCCATTGATGTACACCTAGGCTGGTTCCATAGTTTGACTATTGTGAATTGTGCTGTTATAACCATGGGTATGCATGTTTCACTATAGTAAAATGACTTTAATTCTTCAGGATAAATATTTAGTTAAAATGTCTGTATATGTCCAATATACAGATTCATTACAATCCCCATCAAAATCCCAATGGCATTCTTCACAGAACTAGAAAACAGTCCTAAAATTCATTTGGAAGAATGAAAGACCCAGAATAATCAAAGCAATTCTAAGTAAAAAAAAAAAAAAAAAACAATGCTGAAGGCATCATAATGCCTGATTTCAAATTATATTACAGAGCTACAGTAAGAAAACTGCATGGTAGTGGCATAGAGACAGACACATAGACCAACAGTACAGAATAGAAGACACAAAGACAAATGCATATATCTACAGTCATCTGATGCTTAAAGGTGCCAAAAACATATATTGGAGAAAATACAGCCTTTTTAATAAATGGTGCTGGAACAACAGGTTATCCATATGAAGAAGAATGAAAGTAGACCCTTATCTCTCACCCTGCACAAAAATCAACTCAAAATGGATCAAAGGCTTCAAAATTAGACCAGAAACTATGCAACTCTTAGAAGAAAAAGTAAGGTCAAAACTCTAGTTTTTAGGCACAGGCAATGACTTTCTCAGTAGGACCCTTTATGGCTTAGGAAATAATGCCAAGAGTTAATAAATGTGACAATATCAAATTAAAAAGCTTCTGCAAGCACAGCAAAGGAAACAATTAGGAATGTGAAGAGAAAACCTACAGAATGGGAGGAAATCTTTGCTAGCTACTCTTCTGATAGGATTAATATGTAGAATATATAAAGAGCTCAAAAAACTTTACAACAAAAAAATCAAATAACCCAATTAATAAATGGGCAAATGAATTAAACAGACACTTCTCAAAAGAAGAAATACAAATGGCCAACAAATGCATGAAAAAATGTTCAACATCATTAACAATTAGCGAAATGCAAATCAAAACTACACTGAGATTTCATTCACACCAGTTAGAATGGCAGCCATCAAGAATTCAAGTAATAATAAATGCTGGAAAGGATGTAGAACTCATAACCTTTCTGTGCCATCTAGAATTAACCCAAGGATTGTGGAAAACTAGGTAGAAAGAACCAGAGCTTCCCCAAAGCCTTGCTCCCAGGTACTCACCAGCAGTTCCCCATATTCCAGGTAGAATGGTCATCTAAAAAAGTGCACCCTGTTTTGAGGAAGCCTAGTATGAGAATCTATAAACCAAAAGAGAAACTGGGGGTAGCTATTTGTTTGCCTTTGTTTCATGAATGACTGTACTTCAACGTTCTTTTATAATAACTTGTAGTCATAAAATAATCTGTTTGGCATACAACTTTGTAGGGACAAACAAAAAATAAGTTACAAACTCAAGAGCATTGTTGGGCATGCCGTTTGAAAATGTTAGCAGTATTTTCTCGTTCCACAGATGAATCATTAAAGACACCCTCTAAGAGATGCTCCTGAGGACATAAGAAGTCAGAAATAATCATAATAATTATAACATTGTAACAACTGATACTAGCATTTCTTCAATAGGGTGTACGAGACCCTGGTCTGAGGACTTAAAGATCTGCACACCTGAGGTAGGTGGTAATTTCATTTTAATGAGGAGAGGGATATAGGTAAATATCTTGCTCAAGCTCAAACGTAAGAGACTGAACAGAAATTTTTGGAGAGAGTACCTGGCTCAACAGCCTGTGTTCTTCATCCACTAAAACATTGATTTCTTTTTCTTCCTCTTTACTGGGAAGAAGCACAGAGTAGCCGTGCTCAAGCTGTTCTGTTTTCAGCAGTTCCTAGGGGTGTCTTTAATTCACTTCTGGGTCCACAGGAACCTCCTGGGCCTTGAGCTGTTATGGAGACCAGTGTCTTCTGACCTTCTCACCAAAGCCTGGCTTTCTTCCACAATCTTTCACTCCAGGTTTGAACCTGGTATTCCAGGCAATTGCCTATTGAGAATCCATAACATGGACGGATGCACTTGTAGGAATCTGAGACCCTCAACACCAGAGTAAGGTAAAATTGGATTTCTGTCATTAGCCCTCATTACAGGACACACTACTCATTTATTGATTGATTTTAAATAAGAAATGATTGCATACCAGGTATCTAAATAGCGAGAAATTTCACCTAGAGAAGAACATATTGATTTAGTGGGATATAGAACCAAACTTTGATTTAGAGGCCCCTTGAGGAAAAGAGGTGCACGCTTACACTCAGGATCCAATAGTTGGTTCAATCAGGGGGAGACATAAAGGGCTTGTTGTAGGTAGGGCTGCAGGGAGATGGAATTGGTTCTCTTAGAGGCAGCAAGATGCCCTACACTGACTGGACCCATTGGCTTGAAAACTACCCAGTGAGAGTATCATGTAATGGTGGTGGGGGTGGGTTCTGGCAAGAGGGCAGGGCTGTGCCTACATAGCCCTTCTTATATAGAAATTTGAAAGTGTATTACACTACAATTGTGTTTCAAGATTTTGAAAAATGCTTAAAATACTTATAACTGGACCTTATACCAGCTTATGTATCACTGTGCTGCCAATTCTCAAAAAAAAGGAAACTCTTTGGATTGCAAAGTGGCAAAGTCCAGAGATGATCAGGCATGGCTGGATCCAGGAACTTGGGTGGCCATCACCATCTATTTCCTGAGTTCTTGGCCCTATTTCATTGGTATTAGCCCTATTCTCAGGCAGCTTCTCCCCTCAGGGTGAAAAATGGCTATAGCTCAGCCTTCCAGTTTTGAATCTGGAGGAGAAGAGTGCCTTTTTGTGCCATCATTTCCAGCAAAAGGGCTGTTGGGGAAATAAAATGAAGATCCTGCCAACAAAAAGTGTCCACCTCACTCCATACCAATATCAATAAGGAAGAAAACAAGGTTTATTCTTGAGTATTGCATGTCAGTTTACCTGCATGCAGGCAGTCTGCTGGAGACTACACAATTCTGGGAAGAATTTCACACACTTAATACAGTAAAGTAAGAGAAAAATGAAAATGTCTTTTACCTCCTTGAAAGACAAATGGATTCACCCTGTAATAGCAATCTGTACTCCTCCTGAGAGACTCCTGAGTCAATTTGAAAGGTATGTGCTAATAGTTCCCAGGGTCAGAAGGCCCATGACCTGGCATTGTACAATTAATACGGAGACTGAGTTTATCAGACCTTATAGTCAGGACTATCAACTGTGTTCCTAAGGGACCCTAAGGGTAGGAGGAGCAGCTGCCGTCCCTTTATTAAAACAATTTCATTGTATTAACTAGCACACGGCCATCCAATCAGATTACATTGCACTAGTCAGGTGGTATGTCCACTAATGAGCAAACCTCAGTGGCCATGGAAAACGGACCTTCTGACTGGAAAAGGCCTGGATAATGATGGGGATATTTCTAAGAGGCATATTGGGTACAATAGGAAAAAGCCACATAGATGCTATGAAGGCCCTTACGACTCCTCAGGAGACCACGACAAGGAGGCAGTGTTCTGATACAACATAGCAGATGACTTAGTCTGGCTCTCTGGAGCTGATGTATCACTGTGCTGCCAAATATCAAGCCCTTTTTATAACCACAGGACTTTGGTGGAGAGAAGAATGAACAACCAGAGGTTTTTTTTTGTTTTGTTTTGTTTTGTTTTAAGAATAATTGCTATGGTTGCAGAAACCCTATAGTAAGAGAACACAAAATTCAGGCAGAGAGCCAACTTTGAGCTGAGAGTAGTCATCTTGAATGTTAAGGCTTTACTTGAAAGCAAATGATTTAGGATGAAATCTGTATGTAGAGATTTGGAATCTATGGTGTACCCCAGCAGTCCTGCAAAGGAGCTGGGAAAACTACCCAAAGCTGATGTAAACACTTTATGCATGGTGTCTGGCATACCATCCACTATACCTACCACACCTACAACCCAAAGTCTTATGCATTGGTAACCAGAAGAAGGGGCAAGACCTGCATCCTAGGCGGGGATGGTTGCAAAGTTTTGCCATTGAGGGCAACAGTAACTTTCTTGGAGTCTTCATAGAATCTGGAACAAAAATATTAAGCAGAAAAAAGCAGGATGGAAGGGAAGATATATGAGCACTGTTAATCACAGAGCACTAGAATAGGAATGAATAAACTCCCATTGTATAGATCAGAACACTGAGGTCTGGAGATTAAGTTGCCCCACTGAGTTGTGACCAAATTACAATTTTCAGATGAGACACCTAATCTCCAAACCTTAATACTTTGTTCAAGGTAGGAAAACAACACACACACACACACACACACACACACACACACACAAGCTCCTTCAGTTACTGATGGGTGAGGTTCCAAAATGATATTGAAGATCACTGTTTCCAAGTCCAAAGAGACATTTCTCTTGACTGTCATGGCCACCTTCTGGTGATGAACAGGGTGGAGATTCCCTGTAAGGACAGACCTTCCTTATTTGTCTGTGCAGGATCCTAGGTCAAGGGTAGATGGCCAGAAAAACACTTCTACTAAATCACTAAACTATTTAACTACAGTCTGAGACATCACATGAGCAGAACTGGTAGTTTAGGAAACCGACCACTCTTTGGACTGTAATGTTTAATTTTGACCATCAGTTCTGGGTGGTAGGGCAAACCCCTGCTGTGAACTTCCAATAGGTCTCCGTGAGCTCCATTGCCTGAAGTTTTTCTTCTAATAGGAGATGTTACTCTGCTGATGAGAGGAATGGAGGCCAGTTAGATATGTGGAGGGTGTGGGAAAGAAATGCTTGGTCCTTTCAACAGCCACTCTTCCTGGGAACTCTCTGGGTCTGAACACATTCCAGGAAAGGAAGTCCTCCACTCGGTCACCTCATAGGAGGACATGGTCTGCGCTATTTCATTAGAAACACAGAAGCGTGTTTGGTGGTGGAAGCTCCAAGGCCAGTGATGCAGGAACACACTCTGGGAATCACCAGTTGCCTCCTTCTTACTGGGTCTATCAGTTATTTCTCCACATTGGGCACTCCTCAAACTTGAGAGGCTTTTAGGTGTCAAAGCTGATTGCCCTTCACTTGGACACACAGACAAGACTTCTCGTGCCTGCAACAGGAGATGAGCAAAGGTGAGGGCCTAATGTCTTATTTCATGTGCCCCCATATGGAGGCAGGAAGAAGTGCTTCTTCACTCTGGTGGCTGCAGCAACGAGAGAATCAACGGGTGCTTCCTTTGTGTGCTTGGCTTTGGGTTCTGTGTGTCAGACTAACCTGATAGAGATGTCTCCTCTCACTTTGTCTGTTGGTCCTGTTTCCCCACCTTGTCTGACCCAAGGCTTACTGGAGTGCTCGTGGAGAAGCCACATTCGGCCATCAAGAGAGTCTGCTGGCCCTCGCCTGGGTAGACAGGAATCCTTTTGCCTGCCACCAATCACTCTTTGTTTTATTTATTTTTATGTGGTGCTGAGGATCGAACCCAGTGCCTCATGCATGCTAGGTAAGCACTCTACCACTGAGCTACAGCCCCCGCCCCCTCACCAATCACTCTTTACTAACATTTTGTTTTTTAAAGACAGTATCCCACCTTGACAGATAATCTGCCTTGGTTTATGATTCGCATCTCTGCCATCAGCCTGGACCCCCCTGTCATGTGCTGCATAAATCACTAGCCCTTTTTGCTACAAATTCCTGTCATCTCCACATTGCTGGGCTGAGGTCATTAAAGACTATTGCTGGCGGTACTATTTATCTTCAAGCTTTGTTTTCAATTCTGTCTTCCCATGATTCTTCTATCTCAAGCAAGTTTCCTTTCAATTATTTCAACAGGTCATCCCCTCTGTGACAACAATGCATGTCATTAATTTTGCTCTAGCTGATGTGACAGACAATGATGACTTTGTCTGTCCACCCCAGACCCAAGGATGTTTAAAGATTTTGGGCCCCTTCCCTCTCATCCAAGGGCATGTGGAGCATGATGGCATGGTAGTGGTCATGGTGGATTAGGCTGGGTTTTTAGGGAGCTATGTGCATCTGTGGAGCTTAGGGATTCTAGCCAGTGACTGATCTCCAGGGTCCCCTGTATTCACTCCAGATTCCTTTTCTCTCTGGAATGCAGCACCTCACCTAGTCACTAAATATTGGCTAAATAAATAAATAAAGATGAATGAAAGCCATTAGCCAATAAAGAAATCAATGCAACAAAGCAATAGTTAAGCTCAAACCCCCTTCCTAGCTTAAAATATCCTCTTTGGTCTGTCCCCTGCTGGCCTGCTCAGTTTCATCTCCCTGTCTGTACCCCTTAGAACTGTACACTTCAATAATACAGGATGATGCATCGTTGCCTCCAAGCTTTTTTGCAAATTGTTAACATATGTCCCGAATACTTTTCCCATCTTGCCTCAGCTTGGCTGATATTCTTTTAATACTCCATTTGGGCACTCATTTGGTGAGAACCTTTCTCTGAAATTACCCTATAATCATCTCTTAACTCTCTGAGCCTCTTCTATAATTGGTGCACTGGTACCTGGTATAGTAAGGATCTATAGTCATATTTCTTACATTTGGTAAAATGCCATTAAAAGAGATGTCCCCCAACACAGAACAATTCTTTGTCAATGTCAGGAGAATACCGTAACTAGACTCCTCCCTTAGATATTCAGTGACAACTGACACTTTAAAGGTTCTAAGAAGTCCAAGAGTGAAGAAACCTATTCACTTTTTTTTTTTTTTTTCTTGTGGTGCTGGGGATTGTACCCAGGGACCTCTTCACTTTTAACTCAATGTTTTCTAAATGTTTAAGCAAGGACCCCTTTTCATTAGTGATTATTAACAACCTACACATGTGTTTTCCTTTGAACTTAGTTCCCGTAGCAACATTACTTCATTGATATGCCATCTTCTTCTCAGAATGGGAGTCAGGGAAAGCAGAGACTGAGGATCCCACACCTGGAAGCTCACAAGGGTGCAGTAGAATTTGTTGAGTTGAATTGGTTCAGGCTTGCAAAGTGAGCCACACACACCTACTGGACCCTCTTAAGAATTTGTGAGGAGCTCTCTCTGTGGTTCTCCATCAGAGTCTGGAAGCAGGAATTTCTAGTTGTCAGCAGGCTTACTTTTCAAGGTAGTGTTCTCCCTTGCTGACCTCAGAATTCTCACACATGGTTCTTGCTGATGCTTCCCTTCCATCACCTGTGAGCAGTGACACTGTGCTGGCTGAATGACGGTGGGCCCCACAAGAGGGAGAGAAGGCGTGCCTTTGGAGAAATCCATGCTTGGCTGGAATGGAGGTGAGAGTCATTCTTGAAGGCTGTCAGTGGGTGCTGACTCTGGGAGAATAATCAGGAAGTGATACTGGGGCCGCCACAGGAGGGAACAAAGGTAGAGAGAAGAGAGACAGGGGAAAGTGAAAGAAAAAAGATACTCATTTATTCAGGAAATACAAGCCCTTATGCTGTATTATAGCTATATATACAGTCTTTGTTGTGATGGTTTAAAGTCCCACAGAGCTGGTGATCGCCCAAAGGAGAAGGTACAGTGAGGCTTCTCTAGGACTGGGGATGCTACAGCTTAGTCCTTCAGGTAATACAGGACAGTATGAAATAACAGGGCATTCAAGGGAGCTAAAGGAGTCCTGGGAGCTAAAGTGCTCAGTGTAGTGGGTAGAGAGGAACATGGGGAGTAGCAGGTGAGAGAGGTCACAAAGGGCCTCATAGGCTACATCATGGAATCTGCCTTGTGTGTAGTGTGAAGCCACCAACGGGCGTTAGACAGAAGTTGGAAATTGCTTTATACTGTGCAAGGCTGATTTGACAGAAGTGCAGAGAAGGGAGTAAACAGGAAATGAACTTGAAGCAACAAAATCACGCAGGAGACTGTGGCACAGAGATATGGGAGCTGAACAGCAGCAGAGGGAGGAGTTTGTGAATATGTAGGAAGAAGTGGGAATACTTTGCTTGTTTTAAATTCACCAATACTGATAAGACTTGATGCTTGATGTGATGTGGAAAATGGAAAGAGAGTCTCAGATGGCTTCTGGTTTCTGCCTTGGGTGACTGAATTTGTCTACATGAAAGCACCAGAATTAAAAATCAGCATTATGACTATATTGGCACTAGTAATGTCTGTGACAGGCAAATGGGTTGGTCGAGTTCCTGTCACTTGCTTTGCTGCATTCCTCTCTTCCTTCATGTGTGTCTATGGACATCTCTTTCATTGAAGAAAGGTCCTGCCAACCTGGGCTCACATTTGACAAGCTTATTCAAATTCCACAAATCTTGTTTTCATAGCAGGGAAGAAAAATGTCTTCATGTTTTGATTCAAAAGTGGCTATACTCGAGGCAACAGGATCATTTGGTTTACATTCTCATCCATGGTGGGTTTGGTGAGGACCTACCTGACCTCCTGTGAACTACTGGGCTGGGCTTTCTTTTGGGATCATGTCTGACTCAGTGCCAAGACCCTATGTATGCTCCTGCTCTTGATGCTCAGGCACTCCTGAAATTTTGCTCTTTATTCATGGAATGCCATTTCATGTAAGTCCATATTCCACAATCAAAGCCCATTCACGTTCCTCTTTTCCATGTAGGCTTAAGTGACTCTCCTGGGAGAAAGCACTCTTCATTCTCGGATCCTACCAGGCTCTGTCTGCATGTCCCTGTAGGTCCTGGTTGCGGTGATCAGCAGCTGTACCTCAGAGTCCAGTGCTTGAAGTTAAATTTCACCTCTATAATTAACTATGTGCTGAGACTTCAAGAGCCTCTGTTTCCTTGTTTGTGGAAATAGGAATAGTAGTTGTTCCTCCAGAATATTCCAAATGTTAAATGAATTGACGCATAATAAGCACTTAGTGCGATGCCTGGTTCATCTCTCTCCTATAGTCCTGTGAGAACAGGATTATGACTGCGTCTTGTCTTTACTCCCAAAGAATACTTATCCCAATTCCTGCCAAGAAGTAGGTACTCAGTCAATGTGTGTTGAATGTTGAAAAGATAACCCTCTATAATCCATACTAGAGATGCTCAAGGAAAGCAGCTTGGCTCAATTCCTGTGGGTTCTCCTGTTTCCAGGCCCTTGTCCTGTAGAATTACCACTGAGCACATGGTGTGGTACAGACAGTTGTCTTGAGTGAGCCCTTCACCCAGGGTGCTCTCTTTTGGCTCATTCCCATGTCATGATGTCCTACTGGAGTTGTGGAACTCGAACCCAGCACTCAGGGCAACTTGAATCAACTTTTACTTTTATTCTCTCAGGAAATGAGACATTCACGAAGATTTTAAAAGAGTTTGTATCCCCAACAATTCAAGAAATGGATCCAAGCAACACTAGGCAGACATAACAATTTATAGGGCTTAGATTGGCAATAGAAATCTCGATTCATGGGCAGATGAATACCTTGAGAGACACAGTGAGATCATATCTGCCCATATGCTTTTTTCCAATAAATTAAGAAAAGAAAACATAACTTTATATTTACCCACATGTTTATCATTCTAGTGCTTTTAATTCCTTCGCATAGATCTGAATTTCCATCTGGTATCATTTCTCTTCAGCATTTATTGTCTACTGGTGACAAATTTGCTCCCCCTTCATTTAGCTGCAAATGTATTTATTTTACCTTCTCTTTTGGAGGCTATTTTCACAAGATAGAACTCAGTGTTGGCACTTTCCTCCCAGCTTTTCTCCATTCATGTTGTTTCAGTTGTCCCCTGATCTCCATGATGTCAGATGAGACATTAGCTGTTATTATTGTTTCCTTGCATATGATGGATGCTTTCTTAATCTCTGGTTGGTTTAAAGATTTTCTTTTTGGTTTTCAAGAGTTTGATTATGGTGTGCCTAACTACAATTTTCTTTGTAGTTATTCTTCTTAAGATGTCTTAAATTTCTTGGTTCTGGAAATTGATGTTTTCCATCAAATTTATAAAAAAATCAGCTATTTATCTGTCCTCCTTTTTCTCTCTTTTCTTGTCTTCACATACTCCAAGTTGCATGTGTTGGACCATTTAAATTATCCTACAATTCACTGAGATTAGATTTTTAAAAAATCCTTTTCTATCTCTTTGGGCTTCAGCAGCTTTTGGATTTAGATAATTTCTATTGGTTTGCTTTCAGGTACATGATTTTTTTCTTTCTTCGTTGTTCAATTGGCCATTAAGCCAAAGGCCTACTCCCTAGTTTCCAGATGGCTGTCTTTTTGTCCTTACATGGTCAAAGGGGAAGTTGAGTCCTCTGGGGTCTCTTTTATAATGGTATTAATCCTGTTCATGTAGGCTCCACTTCCATGACCTAACGAATTCCCTAAGTCCCCATCTCAAAATGCCATCACATTAGGGAGTAGGTTTTGACATATGAATTTTAGGAGGATATAAATATTTCAGTCTACAGCACCATCCAAATTGAATTTTCCATTTCAGGCATTGTGTTTTTGAAGTTCAAATACTTCAATTTTTAGTATTGCTGTGTATTTCTTGGAATATTCCATTTCTTTACTCATAGCTCCCTATAATTCTAACATCACAGTTGCTCTAGTTTGCATATGGTTAGAGTTTGGCCCCCAAAAGTTTATATGCTGGAAGCTTGATCTCCAGTGTGGTAAAACTTCAAGAAGTGAGACCTAGTGGGAAGAAATTAGGTCACAGGGGATATTACCTTCAGAAGAGATTACTGTAGTTCTTGATGACCCTGGTTATTTTCTGAAAGACTGATATAATAAAAAGAGTGAACCTTGACCTGAATCTTTCTGACTTCTTCTCTCACCACGTGATGTCCTCCAAATGTGCTCCCATCATTGTGATGCCATCTGCCACGAGGCTCTCACTAAAATCTGAACCAAGGGGGCTACGCAATTTTGGACTTTCAGCCTCCCAAACCAAAAGCTAAATAAATCTCTTTTCTTTATATATTATACTTCCAAGCCTCAAGAATTTTGTTAGAGCAATAGAAAATGAACTAACCCAGTAGTTCTTAAAAAATCTTTGTTAATTTTAGTACCCAGTTCCTCTGTGGGTCTGCTGGTACATATTACTATTTTTCTTTTTATTATGGGTCACTTTTCCTGAGTTTTTGCCTGTTTAGTTATTTTTTAATGCATCCTGAGTATTTTAGATGATATTTATAGAGAATAGATTATGTTATTTTCTTCAAAACAACTGGGCTTTATGGCAACATGCAGTTAAATTATTGGGGAAGGATCTTGATCTTGAGGAGGCTTGGGTTTAGCTCTTGATAGGGAATGTATATTTCATTTTTTTCTCTGTTTTTACAGCATATTGCTTAGTCCTAGTATATAATCCTTATTCTTAAGGTGTAGCCCTTCTGAGGTTTCAAAGGATGATTCAGGGTATTGAATGAACTCCTCTAACTTGATGGGATTTGAAAGTCAAATCTTTGTCTCCCCACCACCAATAGCTGACAAACACTCTGCTTACCACTTTAAGCTTCCAGCTGTTGGTATCTGCTTGGTTTCTGGGAGCATTGCAGCCAACATGAAGTTTTAGAGTCATCCAAGGTTTCTAAGGTAGTTGTGCACAGATATGAGGGATCCACCATTTATGGCTTATTCATTCTTGGACTACCCTGTCCCAATTCTCAATTTTCAGCTGTATTCTAGAAGCTTCAAACTCCAACCTTTGACTCTCCATCCCAGTAAGATTGTCACTTTTTCTTTAGCTGTCTACCCTGTGCTCTGCAAACTTGGTAGGATCCTTGAGAAAAATAGGGCATGTAAATCTCACCAATTTTCATTCTTATTTTTGAGGACCATATCTCCTTCAGTTTATTCCTGCTTCTTATTGGTCTCTAGTGCCTTCAAACACTCATTTTTAATACTTTATCAAGACTTTATACTTATTATTGGCAGAAGGGTTAGTCAGATATAGACTATGGTGACATTAATGGAGTTGGAACTGACAGTCTAAATGCATATCTTAAAAGCCTTAAGACAGTAGGAGGAACCTCATTAATCCAACCAAAAAGATCTGTAAATATTTTCTTCTTTTACTCACTCAACTAATATTTTTGAACCCTAGAAATATGGAAGGATCTCTCACATACTCTCTTCCACTCAATTTTTCAAGTTAAGGTTTGTCTGCAACTTGTCAGATTTGGGAATTGAGTTTTTGACCTTAGATATTCTTTATAATCCTCAGAATCTACAATTTAAAAAATTTGGTATGGATCCTGACATTAATTTCTGTGAAATTATTTCCATCATATAATATTAAGACATACTGATAGCTTTGGTTGTAGTGGATGTCTTTTTTTGCCCCCATAGTCCAATTTTGCTTCTTTTGATGAGTACCTAAAATTTATTTTGTAGAAATTTCAGACACAGGTGGAGTTCCACTAAGTTCACAGGTGGAGCATGTGACTCTTGCTGGGCCAGTCAGAGCATCCAGAGTAGTCATAGGTGATTGGTTTAGGGGTTGCCTTGTGAGTCAAACCTAGCCAATCAATGTAATATCTCTGGACCACAGTAATTCTTTCCTTATACCAAAAGAGATACTGGTTAAAAGAGATACTGGTTAAAAAAGAGTATGAGTCAGTGTACGTGAAAGCATCCAGAAAAGAATACTGGCGGCAGCTGATTCCAATAATATGTCCATGGACTCTATTGGAAAACAGGTGTGAAAGTGTAAGAATGCAGGCATGGGAGTATTGCTGTCACCTTGACGTTACAAGAAACTGAAAGTAAAACTTCCAAAGAGAGCAGAACCAAGATTTGGAGACGGAGTGGTTACAGTTGGAAGACTTGAATACATCTCTACTTAGAGTTTTATTTCAGAACTTTTCAGGTGTGTAGATTTAAAAAAAAAAAAAGAACAACAAAAAGGAACTTGAGGTTGGGTTCTCTTTCACCTAGAACAGAAATAGTCGACTAGCATATCAGCCAAGGGTCTAAATGGGGGTATTCCTATTATAACACCCAAAGATGAAAAGGGAGGCCTGGCCACCCCAAATGGTTTTTGGTTGAACACACTTAAACAAGTCACATCAATCACCAGGTTCACAGCTGACAGCCTTTCTTTAGCACCCTGCAATCATTCTCCTGCAATTTTCTGGAATGAGTGGAGCAGGCACTAGATCAACAACACTGATGATATGTTTGCATGCAACACATTCTCAACCCATCCTGCAATCAAGCTTTATCTCTCTTCCCAAGTGGATGGAAATTCTTCAGGGATATTAATATTCTATATGTTCCTTCTCTGAGCTGGGCCTCAGTAATTATGCAACCTGAGTCCCTGTCTACTGGACGAGAGGTAACCTTTGAGCAATTTGTGGAAACAGTTACACAATCTAATTTCTGACTGTTCCTGGTATCATTGAGCTACAAAGGTCCTTGCATGATCAGAAAATTCCATGTTGGTTTAGAAAGAGTGCCTGCTTTTCTTTGCAAGTTTCAGTTGAAATTAATCAGCAGCGTCTCCCAGACATTTTAAATAGTCCCTGATATCTTACCTGTTTGATCTGCCAAACATATTTTTTTCCTTTTCTAATTGTTCTAGTATTCAAGACCTTTTGTACAAATTTCAAACACAAAAGATAATTGCAAAATAGGCTTTGGCTCCCTGTCCCCTTTTTTTGTGTGTGTACTATAGTGGGCCTTTCTCCAGCATACCTACACAATCAGAAAGTCTTCAGGATATAAAAGATTTTTGGCAGGCAGCAAACTGTCATGCTAGACTAGATAAACACTGCTTTTTTCTTTCATAATGTCTAAGTTTTCCACAGCAGCATGAGTTCGGTATGGCCATTATCCCCAATCATAATTTATTTTGGACCAGATTGGTCTGTCAGTCATTTGTCACTTTCTGTCCCTCAGAAGTACCTAGGCAATTCATGTGTTTCCTTCTTGCTGAACTTGAATGCACATCTGCTCTGACTTCTTCAGTTGATTTCACAGATTCATTCTTTGTTACATTTTCCTCAGGTGCATTTACAAGAATTCTTTGCTTCTGTCTATGAGGAAGTATTAGCTCAGTCATGGTTGGAGAAGGGAAACGAATGAATCACTTAATTTCTCTTTGTAGAAAGAAGGGCATTTGTTTCCTGGGACTAGGTCTAGTCACAAAGGTGAAATAATCAGTTTATAGAGAATTAAATTTTATTCTTCTTTGCTAAAATGGAAGGATCTTGATGATAGGAATTGTGGCAAATATTTGTAGTGTTCGCCAATATCTAGCTAATCATTGGCATGTGGAAGTCTATACTACACAACCCTTTGCATTTCACCAGGACTACGTGACTGATCCTGGCCAAAAGGATGTAAGAGGAAGTAACTTAATGTCACATCTAAGCAGAGACAGTTCAAAGCCCTTGCATGATTCAAGGAAATTGGAGGAGACTTCATGATGACATAATGTAGGAGGAATTTGATCACAACTTAAGTCACAATAGGAAGGAAAGATGTCCTGGCGAGTTACCCAGTTCTGAAGTACATGTTGAGCAAGAAATACAGTTTAGTTGAATTAAGCCATTAACATTTAGATGTTCTTATCACAACACAGTCTCTTTTGTTCTAAATAATGTAGAAATTTTGGACATACAATTGTGATATGTTACAAACAGTGCGATACTCAAATCTTAACGTATGCTTTGAACTGTTTCAACAAATGCTTATACTCATGTACCCCACAACCATTTTAAAACACAGAACATAACTGTCACCCGGAAAGTTCTTTTTTGCCCATGCTAGACAGTCCCTTTCCTCCAGAGAAGTCACTTGTTTAACTTCCTTTACTGTAGATAGTTTTGCCATTCTAGGATTTCATATAAATGAAATACAGTGTGTGTGTTTGGGTTTGTGTGTTCTTTAACTCAATGAATATTTTTAAGATTTATCCATGTTGATAGTATCTCTTGGTAAGGAGTAACCCATTATATGAATTTACCACAGTTATACACTCACTTTGATGGACATCTGTTCCCAGTTTGGGATTATTATGAATAAAGTTCCTAAGAACGCTTGTTTATAATGATTTCTATGAACATATATTTTTTTCTGGATCATATGATGTGTGTCTAACTTTATTAAAAGGTTAAGAAACAAACTGTTTTTTAAAATTATTCTATCACTTATAGTTTTAGTAGCAACCCATGAGTGTTATGGTTGCTTCATGTCCTCTCTGACACTTGGAGCTTTCAATGTTTTTCTCATTTCAGCCATTCTAGCGGGAGTGCAGTGTGTCTCATTGTAGTGTTAATTCCATTTCCCTGATGACTAATAGTATTGAGATTTTTTTTGTATGCCTATTGGCCATTTGTAAATCTTTGTTCCCGACATAGCTATTCATATTTTTGCCTTTTAAAAAATAGGTCATTTATTCTTTTATAATTGAGTTGTAGAACATATATATAGTCAGATAGATATGTTGTGAATATTTTACCAGTCTTTAGCTTGCATATTTATTTTCTTAATGATGTTTTCTGATGACAGGATGATTTTTAAAATTCTGATGAAGTCTAAGTTATAATTTTTCTTTTATGGTTAATATTTCTATGTGTTTTTAAAGAATCTTTGCCTACACCAAGGCCACAGATATAGTTCTCCAGATTTTCTCTTAGAAATAATATTATTATTGTCTTAAGCCTTACATTTATTGTGAATTAATTTGTGTGCATAGTGAGTATACGTGTGTGTGTGTGTGTGTGTGTGTATCCAATTATTGTAAGAAAATTGTTGAAGAAGTTTTCTTTTTCCCATTGAATTGCTTTGGCATCCTTGTCAAAAGCCATTTGATTTTGTATGTGTAGGCATGTATCTTTGGTCTTTTAATTATGTACCATTGATGTACTTGTTCATTCTCTTCCAAGTACACATCATTTTTCTAATTATTACAGCTTTATAAGTCTTGAAGTTGGAGGTGCCCTTCAATTTTATGTTTTTAAAGATTGTCTTGATTATTCTTGGACCTTTGCATTTCCAAGTAAAATTTAAAATCAGCTTTTCCTAAACTTTCAAAGAGGCTCACCTGGAATTGAATTGAAATCCACAGATTATTGAAGAGAACTGACATCTTAATTATACTGAGTCTTTTAATCCATGAAGATAGTGTATCTCTCCATTTATTTAGGACTTCATTAATTTCTCTTAGCAGTGTTTAAAAATTTTCAGTATAGAAGTCTTGCACACTTGTTGCCGGGCACCACTTGGGAGGCTGAGGCAGGAGGATCGCAAGTTCAAAGCCAGCCTCAGCAGCTTAGCGAGGCCCTAAGAAACTCAGTGAGACCCTGTCTCTAAATCAAATACAAAAAAGGGCTGGGGATGTGGCTCAGTGGTGGAGTGCCCCTGGGTTCAATCCCTAGTACCAAAAAAAAAAGTCTTGCACACTTGTTAAAATTTATCTAATTTGATATTTTTAATCTAAAATGGAATTTTTAATTGAAATATTTTTAAACCTATAATATTGTTCTGAGCATTTGATGCATTTGAACTTCAGCTAATACAATGCTTTCTTTGCTTCCATCACTTGTCCCATACCTACTTATCTATGCCCTTTTCCCTTTCTCTATCTTTGATAAAATTCCGTTTTTATATCAATGCTTTCTTACACTGGGAAGGCTTCCCTAATTAAGGAGCCCATGTAGCTCCTTCACTGATACATCATCCTTTCAAGCATTCATGAATCAGAGAGATGAATTAGATCGGGCTCCTGTTCTCAAGAAACTTAAAGAAGAGGGGGCACACAAATAAATACAAAGTAGAAAATGGACAATGTCATCTGCAAGTTACAAACAAAATGAAAGTCATGTTTGGCTGGGAAAGGAAGGTGAGATTGTGAAGGTTTTCCTGGAAGACTTTTGGCATTGTGATAATCTTCAGGGTTTAGTACCTGTATATTGTTAAGCATTGATTAATTTTACAGTCAGACTGCATGCTTCATGATGGCAGGGGCTACACCTCATATTTGCTTTGTGTGCAATATGGTAATAATGTTCAAATGTTCAGGAATCATTTGAGATTTTTTTTTTTTTTAAATTGATTTCCAGGCCTGCTCCCTACAGTTGGTCTGTAGGAGGGCTCAGGAATACACTTTCCTAACAAGTGCTTTTGGTGATTCTCTTGCATGGTTTGTTGAATAATGCCCTAAGGTGACTGACAAAGTTTTAGGCATACAATTAGTAGTGAGAGAGTAGTAGGTAGGTTAATGATTCAATCTGAACAGCATTAAAGCACAGCAAACAGGGACCAATACCTTAATAAGAACCTTGTGACAGCTTTTGCAACCAGGATGCTTTACTTCCAGTGGCAGATGTGTCTCATGAAGTCTTTACATTCTTTTTTTTTGTTCTTGTCTTCTGTCTTTCCTTATGCTTAGGCTCCTTCTTGTCACTGTTTGGTATTAAATGACCTTATGGATTCTTCTCTTTGCTTTTGCAAAATCCTGCTTCTCTTCAATCCTTCCCATCCAGATTCTCTCTCTCCTGAAACAATTCTTTGACTTTTTCTGTCCTTGTTCCTCCCAGACTGAAGCCACATCTGCTTCAATTGCATTCCTGCATTGTTCTTTCAGGAGAAAAAAAAATCCATTTTTTTATGCATAAGAAAGTACCTTTCTTGCCATACTTTCACTATTCAGGCTGTTCCCAGGACTGGGAACCCATGCCTTAGACTTCCTGAATAACATACAGCCCATGCAGATCTGTTGTTAGGACAATTGTTTTGTTTCATACAAGGCTTTCTCCTGTAACTTACAAGGCCTAATTTTGCATTGTACTCTGCACTCTAATATATAGTATATAGCATACTATAGTTCTCCAAGACACCTCAGATCAAGGGTCTTGAATTTCAATGATAATGGCTTCTTCAGAGCCAAGTGAATTGCAGTTCAACTCTATAGCTACCGTTTAATCTCCCAAATGAGACAGAGAGAGGCCAGGTAGGACATTTTTCATAAGCAAAAAGGTTTTAAACCTTGAATGTAGACTTTAAAAACTTGCATATATTTCGGGTAACTGGTACTTGGCTGCTTTATAATGAAAGGTCTCCTTAATAAATATTCCAGAGCCAGCTCAAACTAATCTTAGGAAGAGTTGGGGAGAACCACTTGACCACATAGAGTTCATTTTGGCAAAGTGATGGGTTAGAGGGGGTTCCCCACATAACAGAGTTACTTATTTGTGTTTAGCTCATGTACTATATACTTTGAATTCAGCCATCTGGTATGTGTTTTTTTCTAGGGCATCCAAGAGAATGAATTGTGGTTATGTAAACAAACTGACTGATCCTTCCCTTTCCATTCTTCCTCCCTCAAACATTGACATATAATTCTGAGCGTGGCTGGAGGAGGCTTGATAAAGACAGGTGGAGGGTGTTCATTTTGAGGTATCATCAGTAAGAATTATGGACACATGGGAGGTTTAAATCAGGCCCCAAATATGTTATCTCCCTTGACCAGAGACTGTAGACCACTGAGCTCTTGTTTCCTTTCCCCCAAGGTTGTCATGGTGTGTGTGTGTGTGTGTGTGTGTGCGCGCGCACACACAGGGGAGTAGTGTGCACTGATTCAGCTTGTACTGCATTTGAGATAATGTCAATGGGCTGTTTAGATGATGGCATTAGTAGGGCTGCTCCTTTGAGTTCTCTCAGGCCAACACAGAGGTTCTAGGGGTAGACAGTGGGGTGGAGCCCATCCATCTATACCTCATGCTCATGCTTTCACGGTAATACTTAGCCTCCCTTTCCTGCCTTCTTCAGGAGTCTTCTCCAGGTGGGAAAGCTGATGAAGGCCCTCCTGCCTTCAAGGACTAGCTCAGGAACCTCAACCTCCATGAAGACTTCCGGAATTTTATGGCACATTCAGCACCTTCCCTCTCCTGCCTCAGTTTGGAATAGATCATTCTTGTGTGTGTGTGTGTGTGTGTGTGTGTGTGTGTGACTTTGCAAGGCTGTCTGGAGTATCTCTTGAGAAGATAATGCCCGGTGGTCAGCATTACAAACCAAGGTGTTAGTGATAATGAGGATCCACTGTTAGATCCGCTACTTAATAGTGGTTGGACTTGGGACAAATTATTCCGGTCTTTCCAAGCCTCAGTTTTTTTATCAATAAAATGGAAAAAAATAAACATGCATCCCTTTTAAGATTGTTGGAAGGATTACATTGAGATACTTGTAAAACATCCAATCTATGACTGGCTTTTATTATATGCTCATTAAATGTTAGTCGTTGTGATTATTATTATGTACATTAAACAAATATGTATCCAGCACTGAGCAAGATACTGCAGATGCAGAGTTGAATGATTTTACCTTGAAGAAATTTACAGGTTATTGGGAAGATACACACAATAACGAATTTTCTTGAATCGTAATTCCATGAGGATACTTTGATAGTGGGAACACACGGGCAGAGCTAAACGCTCTGCCTCATTCTCCACAAACTTGAGTGTATCTGTCTGTACCACTGCATCATGTGTTGTTTAAGAGCAGAGACAACATTTCCCTGATTTGGTTTGCCCCAAGAACGTGGCAAAGTGGTGATTAAATTGAACTTGTAGCTATTTGCCTTTTCCTTGTCTTTCCCTGTTTCCATGAGAGACTGTCCATCCTTGCTCCTCAAGCTGCAGGTGGCTTCTGAAGGGCACTAGCAGTAAAGACGAGGTTTTAAAGTTCCAGATTGTCCTGAACAGATGACCATGCTAGACGGCATGGAAGGTCCCTGGCGGGTGCTGTGCCAAGTCAAGTTGACTCACTGCCCTTCTCTCTGCCAAGGTCAACACAGTGGGCAAGTGATTTCCAGTAGCAGGGAGGCCTCAGGGGACACTCACCCTGGTGGGTAGTTACTTAAGTTTTTACGAGCATGGCTTGATTAATTAGCTTCTGAAAGGACAGTAGTTATTCCCGGAGAGGCTATTAGGAAGCACCTATGTTATTTGGTCCTTGCAGAAAACGATTAACTGAAATTCACACTCTGCAAAATAATTAACCAAGAATGGTGACACTACATTATGCAGTCATTTTGAGGAAAAGGTCTCTTAGATTGCAACTTAAAACTTTAAATTATTTTGGAGACTAGCTTTGGCTTTTAGATAGATTATAATAAAAGCAAATTATTGTACATTTTAATAACTGGCTTCTTTGGAAAAGGAGGTCTGATACGAGGCTGATGACTGTGATGTATCTCATAAAAGCTAATTGACAATCTAGTTCTTTAAATACCACAAGAATCCATCATGGTTAACATTACTACGATGAGTTCCAAAGGAATTAAAGATGATTTACCAGCCATTGGGACATTTTGCTAATATTATACATACTGAAGGAAGTAGTAAAAGAGATGAATACTTTTAGGCACCTCCAATTGCCTAATTTGTAAACAGACGCCATGCGCAGGACCTCTAGTTCAAGGGCATGTACCTGGTTGGGATGAATGCAGCATTAGGATTACATAGATAGCTTTATCTTGTTTCTATATCGTCCTTTCCTGGAACATGTACCAGCCCATTAGGATATTGTGACTCTATTCCTGGAAGAAGCTGGTTCATTTATTCATTTTTGCTTTTTGTTCTTTTGCTGTTCTGTTTCTCTACAACCCCCCTTTTTAATGATTCTATGGCCAGGGGTATTCTGTGATCCACTGAGCCTGGGTGGAGACAAGTCCATATTTATCTCCTTTAAGGGACAGTCCAGACTTACAACATTACACACTGACTCTGAGGGTTGGTGAGAGGAAAGAAGGGGTTTCATAATGAAAGGATTCCTCTCCAAAGGGTGCTGGAATTGGGGTCCTGACTGAGTTGGCTCAGGGTATTAAAGTTTGATTTGTCAACCAGAATCTGATGAACTCAAAATGTTCCATCCCTCCTCAAAGAATTAAAAAGAGTTTTGAACCAATATTTAGATTATTGACATTTCTTGGACAACCACAGATGTTCTAAAATGGGGCTCAGAATCCCACAGGGTAGGATCCTAGAGCTAGGAAATGCTATCCTTTAGACAGGACATAGAACATCTCCCCATCAGGAAGCTGACTGGGTTCACCCATTATCTTATCTGCTTGAACTTCTACTATTGCATGGAGTGTAGAGCATGATAAGAACTCTAGGGAGCTTGAGCACAGGAAGATTCTCTTTTTCTTTCAGGAAAAATTGAGACTCCTTACTTGACATACAAGGTCTTCTGGTTTAGCCTCAAGATTCCCAGGTTTTGCTTTTGCCATTTCACTCCTCAGACCCATACTTATAGTCCTCTACTTCTCCAGGTGGAAGGACACCTGGCCCTATAGAAGACTTAAAGGTAAATAAATCTTTGGAAAGATAAATAAGCACACATGATGTAGCTAAAAGTGTTGGGAAGCCAGAAGCTCCATCCATCCCATGCTTTTTGTTATACTTTGGGGTTCCTTGTGGGCAGGGGCAGTGGGAGAAGTAGCCATTGTGTTAGGTTCTTTTTTTTGTTGTTGCTAACCGTCACTGGGACTCAGGTTGTTCAGTACAGGGCACTTCTTATCCTGTGGAGTTAATATTTTAACTTTCTCTTTCTTCCCCAAGTTGGTAAACTGATTGAGGGACAGTTTGATGATGTCATTGCCATCTGGGTACAAACTGAGTTTCCCTAGTTCTCACCTACCTACAGATACAAATGAAGCAACAAACCCCTTTGCACACTTTTGGCTCTGCTTTGCTAACCAGAGCTCTAATCCCCTGTGAAACGTCACTGAGGATTTCTGGGTCGTGGTGGTGGTTCACAGTTGTTCACAAATGAGACATGTCTGCCATTTACTTCCACTTCTACTCCAGCCTCCCTTGGCTGGATCTATCCATGCCTACCGGACCTGCTATGTCTGCTGAACTATACCAGTGAGGTCCTTAGACAACTGTGTCTACGTGGCACCCAGCTTCTGCTTCTGATGACTACGTCTATAGCAGGCAGTGTTCATGGCCATTTCTGTCTCCTGACATTCACCATGATGATGATACTCTTCTGACAAGAGTTTATTAAAAAGTATCAGCATTGCACCCTTACTAGGTGTCAGACCCTCTGCTAGCAAGTTCTAGCATAGGTATGTATGCAAGGCATACTCCTGAATCTCAAAGAATACAGACCTGCAAATGTGCAGCTTGACTACAAAGGTAAAATGGAAGCACAGAGGAAGGACCCCCGATCCAGATATCTAGTGTTATGGATGTGAGGTGTCCCCCAAAAGCTCACATGTAAAACAATGTAAGAGGGTTCAGAGGAGAAATGATGGGGTTGTAAGAGTCTTAACCCAATCAGTGAATCAATCCCTGATGGGACTAATTGAAGTGGTAGGGTGTGGCTGGAGGAGATTGGAATTGGGGCATGGCTTTGGGGTATATGTTTTGTATCTGGAAAGTGGAGACTCTCTCTCTTTCTCTTCTTCTAGATGATGTGAGCTGCTTCCCTCTGCCACACTCTTCTGCCATGATGTTCAGCCTCATTTCGAACCCGAGAAATGGAGCTGGCCTTCTGTGGACTAAGACTTCTGAAACCATGAGCCCTCAAACAAACCTTTCCTCCTCTGTAATTGTGCTGGTCAGATCATTTATTCACAGCAGTGGAAAAGTTGACTAAAACATCCAGGAAGAGTAGTATTTAAGCTGAAACCTGAAGATGAATTCCAAGAGTTAGGGAAGAAAAGGTAGAGTACAGGAGAAGGAAGGAAAGAAGGTTAGAAGGAAGGAGTGGCAGTAGCATGCGAAAACCTAGAGGGGAAGAGGGCATGGGTTTTTCTGACGACTGCAGGTAGTTTTACTCAGCCTCAGTAAAATGAAGGTGCATGGGTGATGACTGATAAGAAAGGAACCTGGCGAGGTCTGCAGGGCCACGGCTGAAGGGGCTTATAAGCCATGTTAATGCTGTGGGATTTTTCTGCAGGGCAATGTGGAGCCCACATCAGGTTGTAAATAGGAGAGGGACTTGATTGAATGTGAACCTTAGAAATACTCTTCTTGTATAAAGAAAGTGTGAGAGTTCCAATTTCAGCAGTTTAAGGATTCTGGCAATTCCTCCTGCTAATATACTGACTATGAAACTTGTTGGGAAATGTAGCATTGATTGGCATGTCAGCTGGGACTATCCAGAGGTCAAAAACTAGTAAAATTCAGAAATCCAGGAGCAAGGAGAGAATCTGCTTTGAGCTTTTAGGTACCTAGAATTAGTAAATAGCATTCACTACTAGATTTCCCCTGTTTGCCTAATTGGGTGACCTTGAGTCTTGGATTTTGTGGTTCCAGGGTACACAATATAGGGCCTGTCCAAAAAGATGAGTCTGGTAGGAATCTCTTCTCTTACCCTTCTCGTGCCCAATGGAATGTTGTATCCCAAATGGCCATACTTTCCACTTAAGTATGAATTAGAAACAAACCAATTACTTTCATCATGAACAGCTCACCAGGCAATTACAAAAATTGCCCATCTCAAACTTCAGAGTTGAGTAGGGGAAAGGAATAAAAAAAAGAAAAAAGTCTTAAAATTTATAATCATAAACAAATCCTCATATAGGTTTGTAGTCCAAAATAAAGCCACCCAAATAGGTTAAAATAGTTAGCTAAAATTTTAGTTTAGAGTGATTCTTGTTGGTAGATCATCCAGGTATATAGCTGAAACAAATTCAATCCTCCCTTGCTTTCAAACCAGGTCTTAAATAATTTTCATAAACTTTTAAAATATAGTCACAATAAAAATAACACACACACACATAAAGAAGTGAGGCATAATGAATAAGAACCCGAAGAAATATAAAAATTTGACCTGAAAATGTATCAGATACAATTATTAAACACCTAACAAAATATTTCAGATACAACAGATACAATTATTAAACACCTAACATAAAGTATATTTAATAGGCTTTAAGAAACAGAAAATGTTATAATACACATGAAGACTATAGAATATGACTGAATATATTAACAAAAGAATTTTAGATTTCAAAATATAATTGTCATAAAAAGCACAAAAAGACCTGAAAAACTATGTAGAATATGGCTTTAGCAATAAAAAAATCAGACAGAAGTTGATACATGAAGAGAGAAGTTGTAGCATACTTCCAATCAAAGTTGTAAGAGAAGAGAGAACAGAGCAGAAGCAATAGTAGATAGGTAATAGTTGAGGATTTTCCAGAAAAGATAAGAGGATCTATTTGTCAGATTTGTAAATTCCAAAAAAACCCAAGGCAATTAAGAAAAATCTTGCCTGTCACAAGAGGAAAGCCAAAGGCAAAGATAAGACCTGAAACAGAGCTAGATTGGAGAAAGGGGACAACCTTCAAAAGAATAACAATTCTTAACTGATAGATTTCTCAACAAAAATAATGGAAGCCAAACCATAAAACTACAGAATGGATGTTTATTGTGCTGAGAGAAAAACTTGCAAATCTGGAATTATATACCCAGCAAATAGGTCTTTCAAGAATGAGAGTCAATTACTAGGTAGATATTTCCAGACAAAAAATGAGTTGTTTTCCCACAACACACTTTCATTAGAGAAGATTCTAAATGGCACAGATCAGGCAGAAGGACTGTGATTATAAATGCAAGGCCAACATGAAGGGAAAATCATGAGCAGAGGATGGATAACTATGTAGGAGAATCTTACAAATTCTGGAGGCATAAAACAATAGTTAAGATGTCATGTGCTTTGAAAGAGGCAGTAACATTACAGAAATATGGAGAAAACATCAACATTATAATGTCTCAAAAACAATGTCTGTGTGAAAACCAGTTACAGAATAAGCCATATGACATTCTGCCTTTTAATTAAAGTTTAAGTGCTTATAAAATAATACTCTAAATTGTATAAGAATTCACACTCATGTAGAACAAACATAAAACATTCATGGGAAGTGCGTGCACCAGCTTAAGGGCAGTGGGTAACTCTTAGCAGGAACAGAGAGAAGAACAAGGAATTTTGGTGGAAATTAAGTTTAATTTTGGAAATTCAAATGCATCAGAAACAAACATAGACAATGTTAAGATTTATGCAATTTGTGTAGTGGGCACAAAATTATTTTTGTTGGCTTGTGATATTATAATAAATTGTTTTAAAGTCAACATTGCTGGATAAGAAATGGGTAGTAATTGGAAAATATTGTGGCTGGAAGAATCCCTTTTTGTAAAAGTAAAATTGGAAGAGAATTCAGCATGTTTAAATATCAACAGGATGGAGCCAGTGAAGAGAGTAATTGATGCAGTGTGGTCTCTAAGAAGGGAGAAGATGTCTGATCCTAAAGTAGCCCTGCAGGAGTTAGCTCCATATAGGAAGAGTAGTTCTTTTCCTTTGATGAAAGATATATGGGAGTGCTATAATTTGAATCTTAGACATCCCCCAAGGCTTGGTCCTTGGCCTGGTGCTATTGGAAGGCGGTGGAATACTTAAGATGTGGAACCAAGAGAGGTAGGTCTAAGGTTATTGAATACTTGCCCTCAAAGGGGATGTGGGATGCTGGTTTCTTGATCTCTCTCTTTCCTCTTTGCTTTTTGGTTATCATGAGGAGAGAAGCAACTTCTTCCACATGCTCTCACTACCAAGTACTTCCTTGCTACAGACCCAAAAGCAACAAACCTTGGAATGAATCCTCTGAAACTATGAGCCAAAAATAAACCTTCCTTCCTTGTAAATTGATTTATCATAGGTATTTCTTATAGTAATTGGAAGCTTGATAACACAGGAAGGAAACCAAGTACATTTTGGTGTTTGATAGAGGAAAACAGAGGTGCTCCTATCTGATTGCTTAGGTCAAATCTGGGAGGCCATTTACTCAGAAGCAGGGAGCAGATGTTTGAGGAGCCTGAACAGGTCTTTGAATATTGGCTAAAAGTTGCTGTGGTTGTATTTGGCAAAGTGGGAGGGCATGTTCTTCCCTTAAATAGCCTAATGTGCTCTTCCTGTATCAAAGCCATCCCTCTCCTTTCCTTAACCAGTTAACAGAGTTTCAATGATATGATTCTTCCAGGGTTGCCATAGCATTCAGATAAGGAACTTGAGAGAAGGCAGTCTGGTAGATATTAGCCACCTTTACAGTGATATGTCACCCTCTTCCCTCAACCAAGGGCAAAAACTATACTTCTCAGACTTTACCTGGAGATCTTGTTAAAATGCAGATTCCAAATCTCTAGGTCAGGTTTGGGGCTTGAGTTTATACATTTCTTAAGTTTCCAAGTCATGCTGATGCTGCCGATTGGACCACCATTTGACTAGTAAAGTAGCCCGACTCACCTGAGTGAGCATTTCCTTGTGTTCTCTCTCTCTCTCAATACTCCATCCAAGTAGAGTTCTGGCTCAGTTCTCACCAGTTTGACAAATATGTCCATCCCTATCATAACCTCAGGCTAAATGAAATTTGGCTCAAGTCCTTTGTTCCAGCTGGGTCCCACAGCTGGTTTGAGATAGAGCAGGGGCTTAAGACAGAGGGAAGTTCATTTCCAGGAGGCAAAGGCATCCTGAGGTTTAGCTTCAGACAAATACCATGTCCTTCCCCTCTCTTTTGAATAATAGTACTATAGTCAGAGAGTGGGACTCTCGGCTCCTTGTTAAGCTTTTGACTACATGATCTCTGCTTACTTATGTCACTGACAGAAATAAAATAAGCATCAATAGTATTGACTGATCATTTCCTCTAAGGTCTGAGAGGCCATTCTGCTCAAGAAATGTTAAACTTCTCCTGGTAGTACCTATTCGCCTCTTACATAATTTTAATTAATTGTGTTCACGGCATTCTAGAACCCTTACACTGAATTCCATGATGCCTGTTGAGAATTCTCAAACATCTGCTCCCTCCTTTTAAGCAGATAACCTCCAGAATTGGCCTCAACACTCCTGTACTGAACTGAATTTGTTGGGTTAATTTCCCTACAATTATAGTTAAGTGTAAAAGCTATAGTTCCTATATGCCCCCAAATCTTTGTGACCTGGTATTTTTGGATATTAGACTTATTTGCTTATGTGATGATCACACTAGATTTCAGAGTTCTTTGAGGGTACCTATAGAGACAGGAATCCCCTCACAGGAAGGCTTGAGAAGAAAGTATAGAAGTGATCAGTGTCCACAGTATCCAATGTGCTTCTATTAACAATTTCTTAACTTCAACATTATCAATATTTGGGAGTGGATAATTCTTCCTTGTAGAGAGCAGTCAGTGCTTCGTAGCATGGTGATCAGCAGCCTTGTCCTCTACCTACTAGATGCCCCCAGTCAGGGTAACCAAAAAATGTTTCCAGGCAGTGTCAGATGTTCCCTGATCGAGAATTTCTTAATGGCTTGACCGTGTGATCCTAGGGAGAATTTCTTAATTCTAAGACAGAAAGTATTGTCCTTTTAGGGTTTCAATGGAAAGCTGAGGTGTTTCCCTGGTCCCTCTAATTTGCTGGGACACAAACTCCAAACTCTGTTTCCTGGGCACTGGGTGGGAGCTGATGGATCTAGTCAGTTTTCGAGTACCACTGTTCTAGAAGAACCTGTACAATAGAGAGGGAAGTAGAAATCAAGTAAGTAAACTTTGTGTTGGAAGAGTGACGGTGTCAGATGGACTTCAGAAAGGCTTCATCCGTACTATAAAATAGGTTACTGCTAGGTCTGTAAGTATGTTAACGATTTGGACCTGAATGTTGGTGAGGCTCAGGTTTCTGCCTTCCAGCTTTTTCTTTCCTTGATTGCTTGAGTACCTCAATTCCAGGGTTTCAATAAGCATTACTCAGCCTAAAACTTGCTGCTAAACTCTGGACAAATAAACTCAATTTCTTGCAGAATCTGGACATTCCGTGGATACTTTGAACATAATTTTCTCCAGACTGAGTCATCACAGAAGTTTGGAGGATATTTCCACACTAAAATTTTGATGACACAGCTCTTCTGCTTCAAAAGTTGTGCTGGTGTCCCATCATTCTCAGGGAAATTGAACTTGCTTGATACAGAGAACAGGCCCGGCTCATCGGCCTGCCTCTCCAGCCTCATTTCTTATCAATCTTTCCTCTCCTTTCTGTGTTACCTATACCTCAATAACACCATGTTCCATCTAATTTATAGATACTTCAAAATTTCTCCTCTTCTTGACTTAGGATTACTGTGTCTTCACTTTCTAGCTTGGATGTAAGTATTATCAGAGTCCTGAGATCTGGTTTATGATCTGACTGCGTGATCCTAAAGTAACCCATGTTTCCTTCTTCCTTTGTGTAGGGAAAAGTTTTGCCTTTTTTTTTTTTGTCTAAAAGGCCACACTTTCAAAGGGCTCCATGTACTTCCCTCCATAGAGAGCTAGGGAAAATTGGGACATGGAGATGAGGTCCCTACACCAACTCATTATGAATGTGCTGTAAAGATTGTGAATTCTGTTATATTCTTGTAGGTAAATTGCTGGCAAACCAGCTTCAGTTCTTGGAGGCTTTTGTTTAGGGCAGGTCTAACATTTTGCCCTTAGACCTAGGGAGAACTCTTTAATTCTAAGACAGAAGGTATTGTCCTTTGAGGGTTTCAATGGAAAGCCTGAGGTGTTTCCCTGGTCCCTCTAATTTGCTGGGACACAAACTCCAAACTCTGTTTCCTGGGCACTGGGTGGGAGCTCATGGATCTGGTCAGTTTTTGAGTGCTCTGCCTGTTGTGTTCTTCCTGTGATTTCTGGAGTCTCCACCAGTGGCATACAGTTTCAGGCTGAGCCAAGAGTTGGGGGGCAGTTTTTATACAGATTTGGGGATTTCCCCTTCTTTGTTTCCTTAAAGGATTTCCCCTTCAATTTCCAGCTACTTTGACAGTCTCAGACCCTTTTCTTTACATCTCAAGTCAATGTGAAGCTATACCTTAATGGCAAGATGAATAAACATGGACCTCATGCTCTCTGGAAAAGTCCCTCCAGATACTGCCATTTTCCTCAAGGGACCACACTATATTTTTTCCCCAGAATTTATAATTAGTATTATGAGGGGCTACACTACTCCTGGAACTGTAACTCTTAAAATATTATTGAAAAGAATAAGTGAATGTTCAATTTTTATGTTATCAAAATGTTGTAGGGAACTTCTGATTCATTACATGTAAACATTTATTTGAGGTTGGTGGCAAACACCTTGTCTCAATTATGGTCATGCTGTAATTTTTATCTGTTCTGAAAAACATTATACAGAGGATGACTCAAACACAGTCAGGCTCCCATCATACATTAATATTAGACAATAAATTACAGAGACTTTGGGGATGGTGAACGAGCAGATCACCTTTCTAAGTACTTGATAAAAAGCAAAACTCTACAAAATAGTTGTTGATGTTTTTGGTCCCTGGTCCTATTTTTGCTCCCAGGGCTACCTTGAAACTGCTAATGACCTACACATTGACAAAATTGTCAATTATCAATCTTCATATCACTTGGCTTGTTTGTAGTACTAGAATATTTTTTCAAATATTTGCAACATTTGAATACTTTTTCCTCCACAAATACTTCCTTCATTTGGCTTCCAGGAAGACAGACACTTCTAGTTATCTTCTGCATTACTGTTGTTTGCTTCTCAGATTCCATTGCTGTTTTCCTCATGTTTCCTTGATAACTAAAAGCATAATATTCCCAGGCTGAATCTTTGTACACACTCTCTCTTCTGTTGACATCCTCTCCCTCTGTTTTAAATACCATCAATACAACAGCATTTCCAAATTTTTATCTCTTTCTCAGACCTCTCCTCTGAAATGGTATACCAGGTTCCTTCTCTCCCTGTTCATTTAGATGTCTAAGAGACATTTCAAACTCAAAATATTCAAAATGGAACTCCTACTTTTCTCACAATATCCTTCTATATTCTTCTCCATACAGTTGATGGAAACTCCATCCTTTCATTTCCTCAAGGCAGAATTCTTAGGGTCATCCTTTCCAAATCCAATCTTTGAGCAATCTTGTTGGCTTTGCATTTAAAATATAACCAATATTTTGTGGCCACCATATTATCTCTTAGATTATTGTAGATGTCTCTTAAGTATTTTTCCTATTTCTGTCCTTTCCTTCTATAGTTTATTTCAGATTACTTTTTTTTGGTACCCAGAATACTGAACCAGGGGCGCTTTAGTACTGAGCCACATCCCCAGCCCTTTTTTGTATTTTATTTAGAGATTTGGTCTCACTGTGTTGCTTAGGGCCTTGCTAAGTTGCTGAGACTGGCTACAAACTCATGATCCTCCTGCCTCAACCTCCTGAGGCCGGTTCAGAGTACTTATTTTTAAATGGAAGTCATATTTTGACCTTATGTATTAAAATATTCAGTTGCCTCCAGTTCACTCAGTGTACAACCAAAGTGCTTACTATTTTCAAGATCTGTCATATTTTGCTTGTTACTTTCTTGTCTCATCTACTATTCATTCATCTCATGCCACACTGATCTTCTTAAGAGTCTAAGCACCTTGCAATTCCTGTTCACTATGCCTGGAATGAATGCTATTTGCTTAAATATCTACATAGTTCCCACCCTCACTTGCTTTAGATCTTTGTGCAAATCTCAGTGGTAGGATTGCTCTTTACCTTACTCATGTCTTTTTTTCTTTCCTGTCTTGTTTTTCCTCAAACAATTATCATCATCTGACATCCTTTATATTTTTACTTTTCCATTTATTGTATCCATAGACTAGACCATAATCTCAACAAGGGCAAGGATGCTTTATGTGCTTGCTTTCATTATTCTATCTCTAGACTATTGACAACAACCCAGCACAGAGTAATTACTCAATACCTATTTATTGAATGAGTTGATAATGAATGTTTAGACTGATGTAGGGAAACTATATATCCTGAGGTGCATAGTGGTTGGATACAGAAAGTGGTGATTCTTGTTGGCAAGCATGCTGCAGTCTATCCGAAAACACAAGAGCCAAAGAAATTGAACTCAAACCAAGTGGGCTAGCTGCTTCCTCTTCAGGTTCTCTCCTCTCTTTGTACTTTCTCATTATGTGCAAGGTAATGCGCTTATTATAACACTTTGATTTCTCCCCTCTTCTGGATGCTTACTGCATATTAATTGCTTTTCTCTTAGGAAATTTGTCAGAAGCAACTGTTCTTTTTCCCCATTATTCATCTTTCTTCATTTGATAACAATACCTTGAGTTTTCCTTGGGGAATTACCCTTCTTCTATGCTCAAGTCATTGCATTTAAATAGAACTGAGAATTTCTTTCCCTACGTTCCTGGAGTGAGTCCATGGATTAGTCTGAGCCAATCGGAATATACCATTCCCCTGAATGGCAATCACAGTTGGTGGGGTGGCTCAGACTAATCCATGGACTCACTCCAGGAACCTAGGGGAAGAAATTCTCAGTTCTATTCAAATGCAATGACTTGATGATTATTCAAGATGATTCGGTCAGGGCAAGCAAATTCTGGGATATTTTCTAGTAGAATAAGGTGAATTTTTTCTTCTGAGATTGTAGTAAGGCTAATAGAAACCTGCGCTACAGGAAGCTATCATGCAGAGACAGGCTGCGAATGAAGCCAACACAGGAAACCAGAGTGGAGAGATGCAGACTGATTTCTGATGACAATTTAATCTCCTGGATCAAGCTGTACCTGAAACTACTCCCCTCACATACTATTCAGTTGTATGAAACACTAATTTGCTTAAAAATTAAGTTGAGTTGGGTGGAATTATGGCACTTATAACCAAAAGAGCCTTGAGACACCATTTAGTAATTTTGCTATGTGTAAACCAGTCTATGCGAATGTCAACCCCCAACTCCCACAGAGGTCTTGTCGAATTCATCTTCACGTTTCTAATATCACTCACAGTGTTCTACACAGTAGGTGTTTAATAAACACTGAATGGATGAATCTACAAGAATAAATTTCCTGGTAGAAATTGTTTATACTTTATTTCTAAACAGAACATTCTATTTGGTCCTATAAAGCATAGCTATCTTTGCTCTGTAATTGTCATGTTGATACATTGGATATACTTGAAGAAAAATACTAATTTAGTGTAGTTTTTAAAGGCCACTTTTAAAAACGAGTTTCTGGATAACTTTTGTAGCTAATAGACTCAACAACAAAAATCTGTTATGAAAAACTGTGGCAAGACAGTAGAGTTTGTGTTTGAGTTCTAAAGGAATTTAAGGGTCCCCTAGTTGCTCCCATTCTGTGTCCTGACTGAAAATCAGAGTGCTAGACCACTGTGATAGGACAGCTTTTGGTTTCTCCCAGCAGAACCCAAACCAGGCCTTGAGCATTCCCAGGCACTGATGAAAGTGTTTAGTTTGTTATCCCCCAAAACACAAAAATAAAAACAACAAAAACCAAGCTGGGTGGGGATACTCCTTAAACTTTTATATAAAGTTCATATCCCAGACACTCCCTGCAGACAATCCTACCTGGAACATTCTTTTTCTCTCAGTTTGTCTGGAGGCTATGCTGCAGAACTCTGTGTAAGTTCCCCTAATACATGCTTGGAACTGATCACCCTGGCATTGGGCATTTTTTTCCTTGGAATCCAAAGCTGCCCCATCTCAGGTCTGTTTGGGGTATTCCCTGCTGTTGCTTTTGGGTTGACCCCAGTTGCGGATTCACTGGTACTAAATAAATGGTGTAGTTGGCAGGGTTCCAAAGAAAAGGGCTGAGGAAAGAGGAACTGGGGAGATCCCAGGATGGACACAGGGACTTTGTGGCCAATTGCTTACTTGATGTTTGTGGGCTGTTCCAGATGTAGAGATGCTCCAAAGTGTCCAGCAGGCTTGACTAGCCTTATGGAGGCCATGAATTGCAAAGGACCAGTCAGCAAAGAAGGCTTGTGTTTACTGGCGGGGAAAAGCGCTGGCCTGTGCCATGAGCAGTCTGCCTGGCAATAGAGGCTCAGCGAGCAGCCCAGAGCAAGAGCCGCAAGTTAAAGCAAGGATGACAACTAGAAAGAGATTCCTGCTCCACCGCTCCTGTTAGTTACAACGCAGCCCATAACTGAGAGGAAGCAGGGCAGGGCTCTGGACACAGTCCTGCCACCCGCGCAGATTTAGTCCGACCGAGGTGGAGGCAGCTCTGAATGCCTCCTACTAGCCTCGGAGAGACAGAGGGACAAATGGGGGGAGGGTCCTCTTGGGAGGCGGGTAGGTGGCGACTGCATCCTGAGCTTGCTGGTGGCTACAGCAGGACACTGGGATGTGGAGGGCAGGTTCCTGCAACCCGCTGTGAAGATCTGTGCTCCCCTGGCACTCAGTTGCAGAATGCAGGTGGGGGGAATGATGCCACCACCCCTTTTCTCTCCCAGGAGGGGTGGTAATCACCACAGATTCTGACCACATGGCTGAGGTTCCCGGCAACTGAGGACCATTCATGGAAACTGGAGGCACTACCTGGAAGTGAATTAGTAATGAATTAGTCTCCTCAAAACAGAGTTTGGCTCTGGTGGACACCAGGACTGAATACCCTCTCATACATGGTAGTCTTCACACATTTTTTGTGCCTCTACTTGATATACATGTGTGTACACACACACACACACACACACACACACACGTTGGGGGCAGGGTGGGAGATGTGTGTCTATCCTTGTGAGAAGAGGTCTACTGTAGCAAATTGGGTGTGTGTCATCCACTGCACATGGGTCTACATCTAACAATTTGGGAATAGAAACCTCCCTGGGAGCTTGAAACAACTGTAGGTGAACTCTGGCTCCAGGTAAGGGTGATAACAGCAGTGGAGCCCCAAGGGGCAGCTATGTGGGAACCAGTGGTGTTACCCCACCCAAGATGTACCAGACAATACTGTCTCCCAATAGGGAATAAGGAGAGAACAGCTACTACTTGGTTACTGGAGAGAGAGATTGTGTGTTCTTCACAAAGCCCATATAACAGCCTTGTATGGCTGGCATAAAAGGCTGAGGGAATCTGGAGGATGGCAGTTGATTACAAGGAACTGAATAAGGTGACTCTGGTCATACATGCTACCATCCCAAATGAGGTTCAAATATTGGAAAAATTAACCACTTCTTTGGATACATGGCATACTGTCTGCGATTTAGCAAATGCTCTTTGGCATACCCAAAGCCCAGGACATGTTTGCCTTTACCTGGGAGGTCTGACAGTGGATCTTTTCCTGTACTCCCAGGGGGCACTCACGCAGCTCCCCTGTTTCCCTTGGTTTGGTGGCTGGGGACCTGACCATCTTGGTGATCTGTCTGATGTTCACAGAGAACATTGTAAGGATGATATGTTGCTAGCTTCTACAGATTTGAGTCTTGCAGAACGCTACCCAAAAGGTTCTAGAATACCTGCAATCCAGAGGATCAGCCATTGACCTGCAGAAAGTCCAGGGACAAGGAAGAACTGTAAAATTCCTGAATGTGGTCTGGTCAGGTAAAAATTAGGTTTTGCCAACAGCCATGCTTGATAAGATACAGGCATGCCGATGGCCCCAAATGATTAAAAAATCATAAACTTTTCTAGTTCTGCTAGAATATTGGAGGACTTCCTTGACTCAATGTCTCAGGTCATTATACCACCTGAAAACAAAGAGTGCATTGAGACTGGAGCCCTAAGAAGCAGCAGCGTTTATTCAGATAATAGCATTAATTTTGCAAGCTTGAGCCCTACAATGGCCACCCCTGGAAGAATTAGATGTTTCTGTGACAGGACGAAACAGATTGGGCCCTCTGGCAGGGAGAGCAATCAACAACTCCTCATTGGCTTCTTGTCCAAATTGTTCAGCTAGGTCAAGAATGACTGTTTCTTGCTGGGAAAACTGTTCATTGCAGTTTACCAGGCCCCCTTGTAAACAGAGGCTCTAACTGGAGTCATATCAGTAGAAGTAAAGACAGCTTCTCCTATTAAAGGGTGCATTGGTGGCATGTTTGCCAGACCCATATCAGCCATAGTACAAACTAGTACTCTGGTTTGAAGGCATGATATCTCTAGCAGAAACAATGCCATATGTCTATCCCTCTTTCTAGAGACTTACAGGGTTGTTTGGTATCTATACAATATACTGTAGGTTTAAAATCAGCCTCAACAGTGCCTGCCCTTAGAGAAACCCCATCAAATAAAGGAGGGACACAGAAAGCCATCTAAGGATGCTCTGTGTACAGATCAATCAATATGATACACATATCAGGTACCCAAAGGGACTGCTCAGACTATTTAGCTAGCCTCCTATATATGGGTGAATCTGGCATGGGGCACAGTATCCAGTATGCAGATCTATGAAAAAGCCACACCAGAAACTCTTTGTACTGATTCCCAGGAAATCATAAAAGGGATGACATTGTGAATAACTAAAGGATCCATGGTTCATAAGTGGAAGGCCATTGTAGGGGCAGAACTATGGGCAGACATTTGAGACTGATTACATAACCAGGGTCTAAAGTCACAGTGTTTGACAGAGCTGATTATCAACCATCTTCCCCTGTTTCCCCTAGAAACAGATATCCTGATCCAATTCCAGCCAGTGGTCCCCTCTGAAGAAGCAGCTTTAGCATATTGGATACATCAGAATGGAGGTCACAGGTAGTTGTATATTGGGAAATGGTCCCCCGCTAACTGCTTTATCAGTTTTCAAACTAGAGTTTGGACACTGAGTTATCCACAATGTCATCCCTTTCATGATCTTCCAGGAATCAGTACAAAGAGTTATTGGGTGTGGCTCCTTGATAATGACTAAACAGACAGCTCATAGGTCTGCTTATTGGATGCTGTGCCCCATTCCAGATTTCTTCACATGGTATGGGTGGTTGGTTGAATAGTCACAGCAGTCCTTCTGAGTAGCTGACCCACACTAGAGCAGGCAATACAAAATTTCTGTCTGTTGGCCAGGTCCATCCTCAGTAAGTGCTAGAGGCCAGTAGAATCTTTAAAAAAGGAGAAAACCATTGACTCATGGGAATAGATGATATTGGCCCATTCCTAAGAATAAGGGATACTGATATATACTCACATATGCAGACACTGTGAATGACTTCTTATGAGGTTTGTCTTGTCAAAGAGCAAGTCAGACCTTAACTCTGCAGGGTATGCAAAGCTTGAAATTAATGTATGGTTACCCTAAGAACAATTACTAGTGATGGAGAACAGCATTTCCCAGGCTTCCTAATCCAGTACTGGGCAAAAATGGAGGGCATTACATAGAAATTTTATCTACCCACAGGGAACAAGACTTAGAGAAAAATGCCCTTTTAAAGGAACAAATAAAGTTCTTGACAGAACTTCCCTTATTGAGAAATTGGACTGTGGTTTTAATGGAAACTGTATGGTCCTTGAGTGAGCCACCACCAGGTTAGACAAGTTGATTTGCAAATGTCTGGTGTATGAGAAGAGTGGAGTGCAAGCCATGCAGGTATGGAAGAAATCAGATCCTGCTGCCTTAAACCTGGAACTCACTTCTACTTGGAGTGCTCTAATCTTGTGCTCCCCTTGTTCCAGTGTATAACCCTGGATGTGGGGGAAAAATACCACTGGACTGAATTGGTATCCTTCTTCCTCTAGGGAAGGAAGTCATCATCTCCTTGGATACGACTGCTTCCTTTGTGATGAAGGACCCAGGGAAGCATATCAGTCATGGGTAGGCAGAGCGCTATTCTCACTGGCACTACAGTGGTTCTAAGTACAAGGGATTTCATTTACCCCTATCACTGTGGAGTCTACAGCTTCTTCCATTGGGATGAAAAGTTTGGTATAGACCCCCTCGGTGTAATTCTAGTAAATGTTATGTTTTTACTGTTAGCTTGAGATGCTTTCTTTCTTTCTTTTCTTTTGGAGGGGGAACAATTTATTTTGGGACTCACAGTTTCAGCAGTCTTTGTCCATAGATGGACAACTCCATTCCTGGGGGCCTGAGATGAAGCAAAAGATCATGGTGGAAGTATGTGGCAAAGGAAAGCAGCTAGGAACATGGCACCAGGTGCTTCTGCTCAGAGTTTACCTCAGACAAAACACGTCCCCCAGAGGTTTGCCTCCAATGAACTGCTTCCTCCAGCCACACCCTATCAGCCGACAGCTACCACCCAGGTAATCCCTATCAAAGGGTTAATGTGCTGATTGGGTTACCGCTTTTGTAATCCAATTATTCCACCCTAAGCTCTCTTGGGTTGTCTCACACAGGAGCTTTTTAGGAGCACCTCATATCTAAACCATAACATTCTGCCCCTGACCCTAAGGGCCAGTCAAGGGGGTAGGGTCCCTCAGTTCCCTCCACTTTCCCTGTATGAACCAAAACTCACAGAGTTCCTACACTTTTCTGTAATCCAGCCAGCTCCTGGTTTTCCCCAGCAGGCTAGAGCCCAAGCTGGAACCTTAAACTTCCCAAGCACTGATAAAGTATTTAGGTTGTTGCCCCAAACCCTGAGAGAGCCCAGCCCTAATCCTGAGCCAAAATTCCTGAAACCCTCATAAAAACTCCATACCCCAAACTCCTTCATGCAGTTATATTGAGATAGAACATCCCATTTCTCTAGCTGTCAATGATAGGGACAAGCTATAATCCAATCTGTAAGTTTCCCTGATAAACACTTTGAACTGATCATTCTGACCTACAGTGCTTCTTCCTTTGGAACCTCAACTAGCACCCCATCTAGGATGTGGTCACTTTGGAGGTGACTCTGGCTTTGGGTTCAGTGGAATGAAACACTGTCCAAGAAGGATTAATTATAATCAGTTGGGAGAAGTGACTGAGCATTTAGACTAATGGAAGAGTATAGTTTTGATTTTCATGATCCCTGAGAATATCTGGGGTAGAACTGTTGCAGATAAGATTGTGAAATCATCTGATAATTATCTACACATATCAGTAAGCTTTGAGTTAAAGACCATGAGTTTTTAGTTTCCTCATACCAAGAGTGGTTCCCAGATCTTTTCTTTATATTTTTTGTGAACTTATGTTATGATAAAATAGTTTTGAACTATTGCTTGAATGCAATTATCTTACCTTGTTTTGCATATTTTAAAATGGAATTTTAGATATCTCAAAGACCTGATTCATTCTTCAGACTTTTTTAATCCCTATTTTAATGTTAAATTAATGTTAATGTAATCTTAAATCATTAAGAAAAAGCCCCATGCATGTGTTTGCTTTGTTGTGAAAAACTCATTCTAATGCTGTTCATTTTCTCTTAGAAGTTCTTCTTTGTCCAAATGCTGTTATGGTTTGGATGTGAGGTGTCCCCCAAAAGCTCAGGTATGAGACAATGTAAGAAGGTTCAGAGGAGAAATGATTGGGCTTTGAGAGTCTTAACCTAATCAGTCTAATCAGTGAATTAATTCCTGATGGGTTTAACTGAGTGGTAACTGGAGGCAGGTGGGAATTTGGATGTGGTTTTGGGGTATATATATTTGTATCCGGCAAGTAGAGTATCTCATGTAGGCTGCTTCCCTCCACTGCCCTCTCCTACCATGATATTCAACCTCATCTGAGTCCCAAAGAATGGAGCCCTTCTATGGACTAAGACCTCTGAAACCATGAGCCCTCAAATAAACCTTTCCTCCTTTATAGTTGTGCTGGTAAGGTCATTTAGTCACAGCAGTGAAACAGCTAACTAAATCAAATGCTTTTACAGATTTTTCTCATAGGCAGGGACTGTTTTGCTCCCACATATTCTGTTTCTTTGACTTGGCAATGACTGATATTGATAGAACAGGTTTTAGGAAAATCCAAAGTGACTTATTTGTTCACACCATTGTCTGCCCTACTGGAGGTGTGGGTGCATTGCAGGGGGACAGGTTTCTCCTGGAAGATAAAACACTTCACACTCATGAGAGGCACCTGTCCATCTCACAGCCCCATGAGTCAGATTTTTGAGGTCTTGGTGAGGAGAAGGAATGCCAGTCTTCTCCCCAAGCTTACCTGTGACAGGAAATATGATTGACAGACTGAACCAGGGTTGCTCTCTGGCTACTTGCAGGACCTGGACAGGTAGTTGATGAGTGCAGTGGTCACTTAGTGGCTGGAGGCTGCACAACCCTGCTCAAAGTGAATGGCTGCCTTTAGTGCTGCCTGTTACTGGGCTTCTGATTCTTCATGAGAAGCCATTGATTTGAATTATTATATGCAGCTACCTGTTTTGGAAATATTGACAAATGATTCAATATTTTATAAAACTCACTGAAGCACTTCTATAGCCTCTGGATCAGAGAAAACATTGCTTGACTCTTTCCTTCCCTTTGCACATTCCCCATTTCCTTCCCATCTGCTGGGTGGGATGTGGGTGGGAAGAGGTGTTCTTTTGTACCTTATGACTGATGTCTGGCCCTTGGGGAGCTCTCCTCCTCTTTGGTCTGCTTCTTGATGACTTCACTCCCACTGTTGGCCTGCTGGGTGCTGCTCGGCAGTCACTTAGCTTCTGTGTCTAAGTTTGTTCTCTAAGAACACTTCAATTCCTGCAAGTAATCGAGGGATAATTATAACTATCACGATGCCACCTCTGAGGACTAGGGTGAAAATTAATGAAGTGCTTCTCACATGCTCTCAAGCACTTTCAGAAGAACTTGCTACTTTCTCACAAATATTATTCATCCCCTACCAGGTGGAAATTAAAGAACTAATAGGGCAATGCTTCTGAAAGGGTGGTAAGCTTGCCGTCTGCATCAGAATCACCTTGTGGGGAGGGGGATGGGGAGCCTCCTTTTTAAAATGTACGTTCCCAGGCTCCACTCCACGAAATCAGATCCTGAGATAATGGACCTTGGGACTTTGTATTTGTGGGTGAGTGGTGCCTATGCGCCCTGGAGTTTTAACCCAGGGGCATTTTGTAACTGAGCTGCATACACAGTTTCCATTTTTTGTTTTGAGACACAGTATCACTAAGTTGCTGAGGGTCTCCTTCTAGCCTTAAACTTGCACTCCTTCTGCCTCAGCCTCTGGTGTCCTGTTGCTAGGATTACAGGCATGCGCCACTTTGCCCTGCAGGTCTTTGAATTTTTAATAAGCACGCCCTGGCTTCCCAGGTGTGGCTAATGTTCTTTAAAGTTTGAGAAGGACACCTGAGTCTTCAGAAGAACACAATAGAGTGGTTGTTTAAAACAAAGCATTGGGTGAAAGTGGGAAGGGGAGTCAAGGATAAATGCAGTTGACATCAGTTACAACAGTGAGAATAGATTTCACTGAGTAACTAGTGACAGCAAGGGAAGAGCTGAGTTCCATTCTGATTTGTGTAGAGGTGACTTGGGCATTTTAAAAGAAGAAAAAGGAGGAGGGCTCAGAAATGGGGCTCAGCAGAGTCAGAAAAGTGAAAATGTACAGAGGACTGATCTGGGTAAATGCAGTGAGGCCCTCTGTGACTGTGAGCTGGCAGGTATTTAAGTTAGGATTCTCTCTTCCCAGAGACTGGGTGATGGGGACCTTTCCTTTCCTGTGATTACACTTCAAAAGAATGTCTCTCAGGTTCTTGATAGATGCTTCTGAGTTGTTGGGAGATCCATGTTTACAATTACAAGCTCTTTTTAATAAATACTATAAAATACTATAAGGAAGGAAGGTGAGGAATCTAGAATAACAAGTGAACTTTCCTGTCAGCACTGAGCTCTCTCATGCAGGCATTTAATGGCTGAGGTCATCTTAGGAACAAAACCTTGTCCTGCTAGTATCTGCTCTAGAGTTTAGTTAAGTCTCTTAAAGCAAAGACTTAGACATAGTAGTTATTTTCTAAGAGTTCTTCAGTTCTCAAGATTATATATTCATTTTATTTGACCCTTTGAGAATGACATAAGAAGACTTTGGCATTATTTAAACAGAATTCAAGAGTGAGTCTGGAGATTTGGGGTGATGAACAGAGGTGGTATAGATAGCTATGGAGATATGAGGGAGGGGGAACCTCAAAACCCCTTTGAGCCTCAGTTTTCCACATATGACTGAGGGACAAAAGGCTAGGGTACAATTCTCTCAAAGAAAATTCTCTCAAGGAAACCTGATACCCACAAATAAGTTTGGAGATGCAGACCATGGCTTTGAGTAATGCTAGTTGGACCTGTCTGGTATCAGAAAGATAAAAAGGAAATGTGTTTAGAGAAAATTTTGCTTCTAAAGGAATCTCCAGTCTGGACAAATAGATGCTGAGCTGTTGAAGGTTGAAGCAACCTTTAAGCCCTGTCTTCATGCATTTTGTCTACTATAACAGAATACCTGAGGTTGGGTAACTTATAAACCATAGCAATTCATTCTTTTCATGGTTGTGGCAGCTGGGAAATCCAAAGACACAGTGCGAACATCTGGAAAGGGCCTTCATGTTGCATGATACCCAGATGGAAAGGCAAGGGAGTGTGTACGAGACTGAGGGCTGAACCTATCAGAATTTATGTAAACTCCTTTGACAATGGCATTAATCCGTTTGTGAGGGTGGAACCCACATGATGTAAACATTTCTTAAAGGTTCTATCCCCCCAATTCTATCCAAGTGACAATTAAATTTCAGCATGGAGGTCTTTTTGGGGGGGCAAGCATTCAAACTGTAGGGTTCGAGGCTAGGAGACCCTCAGCCTCATCTAGTAAGGAAGCGAGCTAAGAAAGCTCTTCTCCCAAGTAGAGGGTATTTGTTGTTTCCCTCTTTAGAGGTAGTCAAGAAGAATAATGGAAAAGAAAGACATGCCATGCCATAGACTTAAGGGCCACCAAATATGAGAGGTACTGGGACCCTCTGGAGGAGTAGTATCCATGTCCACCCACTGGGGCAGTGACTGCACAACTCTCCTCCAGGAAGGAGTGCTTTCGTGGCTGTCCTGCTCACTACTGCAGAGTAGGCAGATGATTTGTCTTAATCATGGGGAAAGGGAGGCCACTTCTGTCTCAGAGACAATCACGGGGGCTGCCTCAAAACCTGATGCTGTACATGGGTGGACCCTCTCCTCTGGCTAAGGGACTGTGTGTTCTGCATGTGAAAGGAGAGCACACTGAGATGGAGAGCCAGAGGAGAGGACTAGAAGAGAGGGTTATATTATTGTTCACAAATGTCTGCTGCCCCCTGGATGGGGGGACCACTATTCTTCCAAACTCCAATGATACAGGTGAATGGCTTTAGGTATTCCTAAGCAAAAGCACCAGCACATGGCTCACCATGTCTCTTTATCCCTCTGTCAGCGTGCTGGCAAAGTACCCGATAGAGCCTATCCCTGCAGCCTGAGCCAGAAAAAGACGGGTTGTGGAATTGCCGCCAGACTCTGCAGACCTGCAATAGGACTGAATCACAAACCTTTGGGCTCTAAGCCAGGGTTGCAAATGCTTCTGTAAAGGGCCAGAAAGGAAATATTTTAGGGTTTAAGTGCCATGTGGTCTCTGTCAAAACTGCTCAACTGTGCCTCTGAATCAGGAAAGTAGCCATGGGCAATACATGGGGACCAAGAATATGCATTCCTAACATGTTCCCAGGTGATGCCTGCTACTGATCTGGGGATCCCACTCTCAGCTTCACTGCCTGGCCTCTCTTGATTCATGCATCATTTGAAAAATAATGATGTCAGAACTTATCTCATGGGGTTATTGTCCTAATAACAGAATGTTGTGACATTATTAGGATAGCCCCTGGGACTTTGTAAATTCTCAGTATGATTTCCTTCCTTTGGTGTTTGGAAGTCACTGGAGTGTATTGGTGAAGAATGCAGTTGCTGAAGCTAAGTGCCTGAGCAGGAGGCTTGCTCCACTGACCTATAAGCCGTGTGTCGTGTGAAATGACATAATAATAAACATTATCCACCACTGTGGTGTGAGTCACCACACACATACCTACACAAAACAATCTTCTTTTATAATCAGAAGGTAAATGAGAGGATGATTATTTGCTTTATAGGTGCATATTCCCTTCAACAAAGACTCCACCCCAGGATTTATTTAAATAGCACATTTCCATGGCTCATTTTAATGGGGCTATGTAAACTGATTTTCTGGTAAGAGAGTAGCTATCACTAAGAACAGGCAGACCTTTGTCGTCTCACTCAGAAAGTGACCATCAGCTCTCTGGCCCCTCTGAACGCTGGAAAATTAAAATGCCCTTGATTCATTCAGGTAAGTAATAAAAACAGAATGGCCCACAGTTTATGATCAGTATAGTTCAAACTGTTTTGTGAAGGTAAGCAAGTCCTGGGGCCTTCAGTGTGGCCGGGTAGAAGACCATCTTGGGTGTGGATCAAAAGTGTGCTTGGCCTTTGGTTTTTTGGAATTGGCTTAGCTCACTTAGCATGATACTCTCCAACTCCTGATAAGTGGATGATGAAACATAACCAAGGTGGGGGGAAGAGGGTAAGGAAAAAATGGAGGAAGGATGGAAATGAGGGGTGGTGGCAAGGAAGGGTAATGGAATGAGACAAACATCATTACCCTATGCACATGTATGATTACATAAACAGTGTGACTCTACTTCATGTGCAACCAGAGAAATGAAAAGCTGTACTCCATTTGTGTACAATGAATCAAAAAAAAAAAATAGGTGTGCTTGGGAGTCCAGATGAAGTCCCATCCCAGCTGTTTGATAGATGTGAAAACTTGGCTGCTCATTTCAGCTCTCAGAGCCTTGGTGGAGATAATATGACTTATTGTGAGGATTAAATGAGAGCAAATGCTAAGGCCTAGGAAGTGACAGCAAGGCCTCTGCTTTCCTCCCCTCTGAAAGACTTCCTTCCTTTGGAATTTGGAAGCTAGTGGAGTATAGTGGCTAAGATGAGTAGTTGCTGGAGCTCAGTGCCTTGGCTGGAGTCTCGCTCCATTGCTGTGTTGCAGGTGTGTCATACTCAAGTCACTTAGCCGGTCTGTGCACAGCTTCCTGTCAGAGAGATATATATAAGCACATCCTCCTTAGAAGGTTCCCATTGTCGAGAGAGGTGAATGAGTTTAGATGCCTGTCAAGCACTAGAAGGGTGCCTGGAAACTCAGGCCAGAGTCCTTATGACTGCCTTGTACTCCTAGAGACTGCTCAGTGACAATGACATTTGCTCCCTTCATTAGACACGTATAGCATGTGGAGAATTTTGCCAAACACCTTCCCTTTTTATCTTTTTTTGTCCTTCCATGATATTCTACAAAGTGAGTTTTGTTATCACCCCTATTTTGCAGATGAAAAAATGGAGTCCTGTAAATGGGAGGTCTGGGCCCCAGCATGGGGCATCGGGTATAGAGCTCACTCTCTCAGCCATGACACCTTTTTGTTTTAGCACCACAGTACATATTCCGTCACCTTGCAGGATGCTCTGCAGACCCTGTCTCCAGCTCTTGAGAGGGTTTCCTTCATCTGTGCTTTCTCAGCAAATGTTGACTGAATAGAAGAAGTTGTTAATAAATGAGTGAATGAATGCTAACCTACCTTCAGTCCTCCATAGGTTGTGCCAGGAGGGGTATAGATGTCAGGGTCTCCTTCCCACCAATAGCAATGGAAGGAGCTGCTGCCCTGGTGTGCCCTGGAAGGAGCAGCCTGGTGGGGGCTCCTCTCTAGTTCCTCTGCAGCCAATGTCATTGAGGTTTAGCTCAAGCAGTGTTAATCTTTTCTTCTTCCTGAGGCTGCTAAGTCCAGGTCTGAACTCTTTCCGGAGATGCTTTAGAGAACCCACAGTCTCCTGATCACAAGTCTTGTTGGTAATATAGGAACTGACAGACTCAGCCTCTAAATGGAGGCCAATTGTTCTCAGCTCTTTGAAGAAAGAAACAAAGCTGCTGAGGTTACAGGGTCACAGGCAGCTCAGAATTATGGTCAGGAAGCTAAAGAGGAGAGCAACTACTTCCCTGTGCAGCCTAGCCTGGAGGACACTTATGGTCAGAAGTGAGAAAAAGCAGGTCTCTGTGATTTATATGGAATTAATGGGGGCACATCCTCCCTCATGTTTCCTTTTGAGGGTCTTCTGTTGAGCAATTTATGTTAGTGATTTTTATATCATTGCCAAGGAATTTAGAGCCATATTAGGATAGAATGCATTATTTAGTTCCTTCATTTATTTATAAGTCAGTGTTGATAACCCTCTCTTTTGAAGCAGTCTGAAGTACAGGCTGCAAATTGGCAAATGAGATCCTAGCTTCAAATGGCACAGTGGCATTTGCAAACCCTGTGGTTTTCAATCCACATTTGCTTTGGATGGAATGAGAACTGGGAAAGCTTTGGAAAAGCCATCTGCTCAACTCCCAATAGCTCATGTTTTCTTGTTTGATCTGAAATTTGGATGTAGGAGGAAGCGTGAGGGACATAGTGGATAGCTCTTCACCTTCTGAACCTGCTCATCCCAGAGGTCAACCTTCTGTATGCCTGACTCTTGGTTTCTTTGAGACTCTGAGTCAGGATCATGTGGTTCTGGGCCAGGGACTCAGCATTTCTTGCTTTCTTTCTCTCCTCACCATGCATACCCCTCACCATGCACTGTTATCTGAGCTCCATTAGCTATACCTCTTCTGCTTTTCCTTTTACAATATACTCTACTGCTTTCATTTTCCAAACGGTGACCTCTAATTTGGTCATCCCTCTACTGAAAACTTCTGTTACCTCCTGACTGCCTATGGAGTCAAGTCCAGACTCTGGCCAGACATTCAAGGTTCCCAATCTGGCTTTATCCTAACTTTCTTACCTTTTCCTTCTCCATCTCCCAAATGTTCCCTGAAGCAGCATGGCTGGTGGCCCATCCATGTCGCCTCAGTGCACATTGGACTTTGTTTGCTGCCTAGCCTGGCCCTCTTTACCTGAGGGTTCTTGCTAGTCTCTGGAGCCCTCTTTGCAGCTCGCACCAAGTATTAAAGAATGAACAAACTCGCCCCCAAGAAGTAGGACACTGCTCCAGCTTCCTCACCATTAATTACACATGTAGTTAGAAAATTTCACTGCATATTCCACCATCCCTCCCAAACCCCTGTACTGGGAATTGAACCCAGGGGTACTCTACTTCTGAGCTACATTCCCTACTTAACTCTTTTAAAATTAAATTAATTATTTTATGGTGCCAGGGATCCTTTTATTTATTTTTTTTGTGGCAGGGTCTCACTAAGTTGCAGAGGCTGTTCTTGAATTTGTGATCCTTTTGCTTCAGCTTGCCAAGTCACTGCACTTCATATTCTACATTTGCTTCCAAAGTTTCTCCAGAGTCATTAAGCTCAGTTGCCTGCAGAGGTCCCTGGTTTGATAGCAAGCCAATTTGCTGTATGCCCCCTCCCCTAACTCTTGTACACCTCTACCCTTTCCTGGAATCCCAACCCTCAAATATACCTGTGCTTGCATCTTGTCTCTCAGTCTGGTTCTGGAGAACCAGAATTAAATATTGCCTATATCAATTTTTTAGAACCTCCATAACCAAATGTCAAACCAGTGGCTTAAACAAAAGAAATTTATTGTCTCACAGTTCTGGGCACCAGATGTCTGAAATCTCAAATGTTGGTTATCTCTGACAGCTCAAGGGGACACCCCTTCCTTGCTTCTTCTAGCTGCTGGTGTTATCTGGCAATCTCTGGCATTCCTCAGCTGGAAGATGTGCCATTCCAGTCATAAGGTTGCCTTCTCCCTGTGTATCTTCACATTATCTTTCTTCTGTGATGTGTGTCTTTGTGTCTAAATTTACCCTTTGAGTAAGGACCAGTCATTAGATAAGGGCTTACCTTAGTGACCTCATTTTAACTTGATTATTTCTGTAAAAACCATATTTCCAAATAAGATTATATTCAGAGGTCCTGTTGAGTTAGGATTTCAATATATCTTTAGAGGGAAATATGATTTAATGTTGTTCTTTTCCTTTGCTCTTCTCTGGCTGACATTTGCTTCTGTTATCTTCTCATCCTAGACTAATGGCACTGATTCCTTGACTCCACCTGTGAGACTCTGACATATTTCAGCACTCACCTCTTCTATACCTCCGTAGCACTTTTCAAATCTTCACACTCCTGCCTGCTTAGTGTTGTGGTGGAGATGTATGTGTGGGTGCTGATTTCTGTGGGTGGGGGCTGCAGAGGACTCAGCGCACAGTGGTGGCAGACACAGAGGCACTCTAGAAATATTCATGATGAGGGGTCATAAAACCTGAAAAAACTGCAATGATCAGGGAATAGATTAATTTTGGAATCAACTTAGGCTCAGACAAATATTTTTATTTCAACACTATCAGCATTCTTTCTGGAAGATACTAGTCTACTTTTCTGTTCCTGAAATTCAGATTAATAAAGCTGAATCCACTTTGGATTTTGATGACTTGTAGCACATTGAAGTTTTGGTTCTGAGCATGGCTGTCCCTTTGCAAGTGGCAGATGCAGAAGGACTAGATGACTGGCAGGTGTCTGTGGGGATGGAGTAGACACCAGCACCAATGTTTCAGGCCTTGTAGCACCAACCTTATTTCCTGGAGAGGTCAATTTCTGCTAAATTCAGAGAAAAGCAATTCTGATGACCTGATGGTCATGGGATCTTGGGGAATAAGGCCTACTGGAAATGATCCTAGTTAACTCCCATGGTCCCATTCCATAATACTTATGGAGAGCAGATAGTTCTCTTTTTGGAAATCTTACCACTATTTGTTGCATCTTAGAATGTATTTATTGAGTGCCCATTTGGTGAAAGAACATTCCTGTGCTTCCTTCCTTTAGTGCCTGGGGATAACAGAGAAAGGCAGAGTTCTACTTGGTTCAGCCTAGACACAGGAGCACCCATACCGGATCCCTGTAGATTATAATGACAGAGCAAGAAAATAAATAAAACCAATGTCTTTTCCTTTAAGAGATTTTACTGAAAATGTAGATATTTTTCATCTCCTTGCAAACCTTCCACAGAGTTCTAGCAGTATGAAAGACTCCTGAGTGATCACATTCAGGTAACTCAACTGGGGCAACTCTTAGGTAGGGCACTAGGAGTCCATTCTACTTCTTATTATTGCTTGCTCTGTGCCAGATGCAATCACATTTAATCTTGCAAAGACCCTATGGGAGATAAGTTACTGTCCCATTCCAGCTAAGTGGAAACTGAAGTCTAGCGAGGCTCAATGGCATGTTTCACATTGCATGGAACGTGGGGTTAGAGCTGAACTTGGCATAGGTCTGCTGGACTCCAAAGATGCTCCTCTTAACCTCTTGCTGAATATGCTCAGTGCTCCACTCAGGCAGTAATCCACCAAGGAGAGTGCTGGATCTAAATATGAGACCCTGATTTGAATTCCGTGAGTGATGTCCTTAACAGAAAGTCAATTTCAGAAGTCTATGGCTACCCACAGAGAGCACATGAAATCGGAAAGAAACACTGGAATTACTAAGGCAGAAACTTCCACCCCCCAACACTGCCTCATCCTGGGGAATATAAATGACATCCAAAAACCAGTATCTTCTCTGTGCCTCTCCTTCTATTGCCTGGTGCTCTGCCTTGGATAAATAATTTACTTTTCAGCAAAGAGAACCAAATTTGATTTATAAGCCATAGTTCAGATATATAAGACAAACTTGCAAAAATATGCCGATATAAATCCAGCCATCCCAGGGGTATTTATCATTTTATGCATATGGAGAATAGGGAAACAGAGGTTTAAGCCTTTTTAATCTGTGTTTATTGGAAAGTGCTTTTGAACTACCTGCATTCAGGGCCCTGCAGGGAAGCAGGAATAGCTCTGAGCCACCAATGGCCAAGTTCTCTTCAGAATTCTCCTGCCTCCGTACATTTCTTCTAGTTTGTCTTAGGTCTAGCTTACTCTTGCCCCAAACCTTCCTTTGATTTGTTTCTAATTCACCTTCAAGGACCAGATCAGATGCCACCCTTATGTCACTTATAAGGCTTTCAAACTTTTCCCTTCCTTCTCTGGTGGCAACCTCTTTTTTCCTATACCCTGTGTACCCTGCATTTCCACCTGGCACTTGCCAGGCACTCTGCCATGGATTCGAGGTCACACAACATTTGACAGAGTGTCTTATATTATGTTAAAAGAAAGTAGCATTTCCATTTCCAGCTGGCTTATCCATATGGCGTGGCACTGCCAGAGGCTCCGGCTTGCTGTTGAGTTAGATAAGAATCGTGTGGCAGGTAGAAGAGAGGAGAGACATTGTTTTAGGGCTTCCTAGGTGGGAAACAGTGCAGTGGCCAAACCCATCTATGGAAATAAACAAAGACCATCCCAATGAGAGTAAATGAAGGCACTTTATTGAAGGTTTGCTATAGCAAGGGAGTCAGCCACTGTCACTTAGCTTATGGCAGAGATTCAAAGGCAGACATAAGGGTGGGAGAGTTTTATACTTTATGGAAAAAAGGGAAGGCCTGGGATGTTGGAGGTTATGGCCATGGGGAAGCTATAAGTGGGCTAACATGAAGTAAGGCATTCTCTGTGATTGGTCAGGGGTATACATTTGACTTTTTTCTTATTGGTTATAAGTTGGAAGTAAGAAAAAAATTAGATAAACCCTTAGTTGTTGATCAAGTCCTGCCTGTTTTGGGCCAATCATTCAGGGGCAAATATTGTGCCTTTTTGAACTGGTTACCAGGGGTAATGATCTGACCTGTAGATAGTAGGCCAGGTTCCAGGGATGGTTACTGTAGGTAATGGGTTGGTTTCCTGGGTTACCAAGCTGCAGATTGTAGGCCAGGGTTCTGTCTCTATATGTGGCCTGGCCATTGTCCATTTGTGCATTCTATCTCTCGGGTCAATACTTACTCAGCTCCTCCTTTCTGTGCCAGGCCATAGGATGGGACAGATGGAGCTTGTGCTCTTAAGAAAACATCAACCCAGCTAAGGAGGCTGCTGGCTCTTGAGCAGATTACAAAAGGAGTAGTGAGTCCAGTGGGCAGTGTGGACAGTTTTTGACCTGGCACCTAGGAAGGCAGCTGCCCTGTGGGCCTGTGGTTGGGGAGAGGAGGAATTATATTGGGCTATTGAGGAAGCATTACAGACCCTTACTGCTGACTCCCTGCCACTCTTCAAGAGAGAGCACTGTTGAGGGTGCTGCTTCTCTTCCATGGCTGGACCTAGGAGAGGATATGGAGGGTGGTGGGGGTTCCCATACAGTTCAACCTTTTACTCCAAACTTCCTTTTCTCTTAATGGACACCCATTGCTTTTGCCTGCTTAGCATCCATTCACCCTATTAAAAAATAGGTCTGAATATTTTCTCTCAGTCTGGGTAGAATGAGAGAAGCTGGTCAGCTTTTCAGGATTCATAGGTGGATGTGGAATGCAGACCTTGCCAGTCTGCATTGCACACTCCAAGCCACAGTGATTGGTTCAGAGGTAGCATATGACCCAAGGCAGTTTTATCAGAATGAATACTGTACATTTTCAGGAATAACTGGGCAAGTTAAATTTTCTTCATTGGGATTACTAAACTGGTAGAATATAATTCCAGAGCTGCTGGCAGCAACTACAAGAGGAAATTGTGCTTGCAATTGAGTCAACAATGGGATAATAGAATCAAAAGACAGTAAAAGTAGTATTGAGTCACGATGAATGCATTGGTGCCCCTGGACATCCTTGCCCGAAAGCTCTGCCCTGGACAAAATTATACTATACCACTTTTTAGTATATGACATATACTAAAAAGGACACATATGACATATACTAAAAAGGACACACACACACACACACACACACCCTTTAGTTCAAAGCATCTTCAATTGATTTCTATAGTTTAACACTTGAAGAGTCCTGACTAATATACTTTTCCTTTGGGGAACAACAATAAAACATTTATTCTCATCTCATAAGGAGACTTTTTACCTCCTTTGATGATTTTGCTAGTTTCTCTCTTATTCCTTTCTATGTCTTTCTGCAGGACTCACTGGTAGGCAGAGTTCCCTGTCATTAAAGGACTGTCATTAAAATCCTTTGATTTGACACCTCACACTAGGGATATAGTGTGGGCACTAAACTCAAATTGGTTAGGGAGGTTTAACCAAACTCTAGTTTTTCTTCCCACTTGATCTAAGACTGTATATCAATATGTACATGTGAATCTTTCCATCTGTCAGATGAGATAATGTACAGCCCTAAATGATGGAAGCCAGCTGTTCTAAGTGCTTCTATATATTAACTTCTTCAACCCAATGGTCTGAGGGACAGGGGTCTCTGTTCCCTTGTTGCTGAGATTTAATGGTTTGCTTGTACACAGGAATGCACGGATCTATTCCGTGTGACTCTAGACAATTAATTGGTAATTCACTGAACACACTTTCATCTTCTTGCCCCTTCCCATTCAGATAGATGCTTGCTCTCTGTGCTCCTAGGTTTATTTCCCCTTTCCCTGCCTTTCATTGGTGGGGACCTTGGCTTCATGGGAAAAGATAAGTTTACAACAATGTGATTTAGGGAGAGAAGACCAGGTGAGCATATAACTATTGCTAGGACGGCGTTGAAGGCTAAGGCAGGAGAGGGAGAGGTTCACCTAGGAGCTTTGAAAGGGAGGGCCTGGAGAATCAAACTGTGGAAAACATGAAAAGACATGGATTATGTAGGCACAGGGTGTGTTTTGGGCTGCATTCCTTTTAATAATTTTGAAGGAAGGAGTTTGAGGATTTTAAGTTGTTGCTATTATTATTATTATTATTATTATTATTATTATTATTTCTTAACCAAAACTGTGTGTGTCTGTATAGAGACTGGACCACATAGGTCAGGAAAGTATAAAGCATCTGATTGTCTGTTTATTTCTCCACCTATCTATCTACCTGCCTTTTCATCATCCATCTATCCACCCATTCATCCTTCTTCTCTCCCCTATTCCGGTTGTATGGTCACTGGAAGTTAGTATGAGCCTCCTGCCAGCAAATAATGGAGAACATTGCAAGGGGTTTGGAAATGGAGAGATAGTGTGTTAGCTTTTCATTACTATAACAAAATTCCTGAGATATTTATAAAGAGAAAAGGTTTAGTTTGGCTCATAGTTTTGGAAGTTACAGTCCAAGATCAGGTAGGCCTATTGTTCTGGACCTCTGGTATGCCAGATAGCAATGGTGGGGAATAAGTCATGGAGCAAACTGCTCACCTCATGGCCAGGAAAGAAAAGAGGAAGAGGCTAGGGTCCTACAGATCCCTTCAAAGGCACGCGCCTAAGAACCTAAGGACCTCTCACAAGGCCCCTTCTGCTAAAGTTCCACCACCTTACAGTAGCAGCGCTCTGGAAGGAAACCTTTAACACATGGGTCTGTGGGAGAAACTCAACAAAGCCATGGCAGTGGGCAATCCCAAATGGTAATTGTAAAGAAATTTTCCCGAGGGAGGCTATTGAGAATGACTTTCAACATACAAATTGTAGCAGATAGGTAGGAGACAAACATGTGGGTCCCAGTAGGTGACTTGAAACTGTTGGGCCTTACTCTTTTGGCTTCAGTGGGAGTGTGAAGTGAACAGAGTCCCTCAAGATTTTCTCTAATCTTGGAGAAGTCAGCTTTGGGAGAGAGGGAGGAGGAATCTCTCTTGGCTGTTGGCTCTTTCTCATTCCATGAGGGCTCAGGGTCTGCCCCAAGCATGTGCCGTGTAAAGCTTGAGGGCTGCCTTCGCTCCAGTTAGAAAGAGACATCAGTTATTTATGGAAGCTCCACTGTCAGGCAGCCGAGTGTTTTCTGCTTTCACAGATGATGCCCTGTGCTCTTTTGGAGCAATTACGCTAATGGAATGAGAGACCTCTTCTGATGGATAAGGCCAACTCGGTGGTCAGAGCCAGGGGTCAGTTGGTATTCTATCTCTTGGATGTGAAAGGAGATGGTTTCATACTGATGGTTAGAAAAACAATAGACAACAGAATGGATCTGATTGTGGAGGCTCATGTTTGCAGGAGAATCCAGCGACTGTGCTTGGCTGCAAGTTCCCTGGAATAATAGGCTTTAGGCAGTGGCCAGTAACAGTCTAATGGTTTCAAGGCACATAGTTGCAAAGTATATGCTTGTTGCAAAGTATATGCTTGTTGACTTGAGTCAAAAGAGTATCTTTCAGCAACTTAGTGAGACCCTGTTTCAAAATAAAAAATACTAAAAAAGGACTGGAGATGGATCAGAGGTTGAGAGCCCCCAGGTTCAATCCCTGGTACAAAGAAAAAAAAAAAAAAAGAAAGTCTTGTGACTTGGCTCCTTAAAGTGATGTTTAATTCGACTGCAGCTTCTAATGCAAAACAACAGAAACAGATTATGAGCGAGGGCTCCTGCACAGGTAACGATGTCTCAGGCGTCACTGCTGTCAGGGAATTATGGTTGAGAAGGATGAAGGGAGTCTATGTGTGGCTCTAGGTAAGTCCCATTCCTACTCTGGCCTTCTACTCTTTTATCTATAAAGTGGCCCAATAAGAGTACCTCCCTTATGGGGCTGTTACAAGAAGTCAATAAGATAATGTGCTGAGTGCACTGCCTGGCACCTAGTAGGCAGGCAGAACTGGCTCCCATCTCCTCCTTCTAACTGTGAGAACTCCAGCTCTGACACTCTGCTTTCCCAACTCAGCCTTACGTTCCAACGTGCTTGGGCAGAATCCCACTGATGATTTTGCTTTGTTCCTGGTGAAGTAAACCAAACATAAAAACCTTCAATAAAACAATTTTTGTGCTCACTTGGAGCATTATTTTTGCTTTTTTATGTCTTACCTATATAGCATTATATTACATATATGTATGTATACATTATATGTACACATATTTATGTATATAAAATAGTATTTGGAAGTTATCTCCCTCCTCTTCCTGTTCTCGCCTCTTTTCTTCCTAATGCTATTTTCCTCTGTTTTGTCTTCCTTTAATGCATCGTTAGCTTCGTGAATCAGGCCACAAACATAAAGCAGCACCCCTCAAAGCTAAGACCCTTATAGTGCCTCATAAGGGTGGTTGCTGGTTCCCAGCAGTGGGAGGAATATGCACACTGCTACTGTGTAAGCTGGCTGGGCATAGGTGATGGTGGCTATGAAGTAGACTGCAGGAACCAGGCTGGAAGCAGAGTTCATCGGCTATTCACTCTCACAGCAGGGTCCAGGGCACTGAATAAGGGCCTCTGCAAAGCCTTCCACTCTCCTCTACCCACCAGAGGCCAGAAATTCTGCTTAGCTGGGCTGTCCAGAGTGGCACAGGCTTCATGAGCTGAGACCAGGTTCAAGCACAAGGAAAGGGCTCTGTTTGAAAGGATGCACAGGAGCCCTGGCAGAGCCCATTCCATTCATGGCTGGGATAACCTAGGAAGGCAGCATAGAGGAGAGGGTTTGCACTCGTTATTGACCAAGAGTTAAGATTTCTACAGGCAGGCATGAGAAGACACTCAAGAAGGGGAAGGACAGGAGAACCAATGGAATGGAGCTGAATCATGAAAGGTGAAATTGTGGAGAAAGGAGAGGTAGGAAGAACACCTGGATGTCCTCCATGCACCAAGTATTATGTGCAACAGGTTCAAGGCACTTGCTGAGATCTCACCATAGTCCTGGGAGCAGGTATTTTGTATATAAGGACACTGAAACTCAGAGAGATGTACCTATTGCCTGAGGTCACCCAGCCAGATGGTTAAACCCCGAGTGTATGACTCCAGGATCATACTCCTCTGGCCTGGACACTGCTCTCTTCAATCTTACCCTAGAGGAATGACCTGAGCACTCTGGTTTACATAGAGCCAGTTGGATTTCTGTTAATGTGGAACATTCTCTCAAAGATGTCCCAGACCTGGGAGAGCCTGCAGCCTGCGAATGCATCCTCCAATTATGCCAGCACATCTCTCTCTCATAAATTCCCCTTGGTGGAATGGGGCTGTGTTTTCTTTGTTTGGATCTAAATCCTGCTGCTCTATTGATTACTATAATTCAGCCCTAATTGGACTTCTGCAAAGCACATGCACAGATGACAGCAAGCCTCCAGGCAGCACAACATCCATTATTAATATGACGCGCTGGCCTTTACCCCGCTCTCTGCCTTCACCTTGGGGAGCTCTGGAAAACAGACCTGCCGAGTAATGTGCTTTCCTTATGAATTTGTCTCTTCAAAATATTTGTTTCCTCTTTGAGGAGATGAGAGGTGCAAACCACACAACTCGCAAACAATTTTTAATTGCTTCTCTGTTGGTCCAGGGAATGGTTTCGTGCAGCTCTTCTTTCTAGGTTGGGGGTGGGGGGATCCTCAGGCTCCCTCAAAACTAGGGGACAGAAATTTGTGAATGACAGAGACACAGGGAAGCCTCGGTCCATCTCTGAAGACAGACAAGATTCAGAGAAGCGGTGGGACAGTGACCCAGAATTTGTATGTGACCACTCAGGAGAAGGGTCAAGGAAGAAGGGTCACATTGGGCCAAACACTTGAGGCTCTCAAGCCATGGAAGAAAATGGAACCATGTTCTATGGACTGAAACAGGACAGATTCTTATTATAGGACAGGCCTGAGTAGCCTCAGTACTTAATAAGAGCTTGGAGATGAGTGAAAAATTTCATAGCCCACTGAGGAGTGAAAATGTCAGCACAAGTGTCTGGCTGACCACTGTTAGCAGCATGCCTGAATGGCAGCTCAGGTTAGTGGACTCTGGGCGAACCGTGTGCCCTTTCAATATGAAATTGAGTGTTCATAGAATTTTAGATTTGGGATGAGCTGCAGAATGACCATGCTCAGCCAATCCACTCACAGATGGGCAAGGTGAAGCCCAAATGATGGAAGAAAGTTGCCCAGACTCAGACTTTTCAACCCTCTAGTCATCTGGTCATCTGCCCTGCCCAGGTAGAAAGAGTCAGGCAGCCACCATGAAACTCTATGAACTGTTCAGACCCTGAGAGAGAGGACAGGAACAGGTGGAAATAGGGTTGGGTTTGGACTAAACCCAGCACCTACCCTGCAGGTTGTTTTTCCTAAAGCAACATCACTCACTCTCTAACAGCAGGCAGAAAGAGTGATCTGGGAGCCTGTGATGCACCACTATCCACCTTGCTTCTGACCGCTCAGTCATTCAACAAACTTTAATTACTGGAATACTCTGGCATGCTTTGGGAATATAACTGCAGGTGTGATGGGTAAAGTCCCTGCTGTCCTTCAGCTTATATTAAAGTGGGGTTGATAGGCACTTAAGATCCCAGAAAACACATGGACAATGGCTTCAGATACACTAAAGGTTGGAAAATGCCTAGAAAAGGGAACATGAAGATGAGGAGTGACTGGAGGGATAGGACTGCCCTAAATTTATCCCATGCTTTCGTGTTGTGAAGAGCAACCTTTCCATTTCTGCTTCCAACAACTACCTTCTAAGGAGCCTACTGCAAAGGATTGCATGTGGCTACAATTCTGCAGTTTTCTCTCTGCAGGAAGGATGGAACAAGGGATCAGACATGCCCTGCAGAATTCTTCCCTAACCAGCCAGTCACAGAAGTCCCTCTCCCTCAGCCCTTCTCTCACTCACATGTCTTGGACTTTCTCTTGCAGTGGACAGGAGTGGTCCTTAGGAGCAGGGCCCCTGTGCTTCTGCCTGTTCTTGGTGTTGAAGGGATACTCTACACATGAAGATATGAGAGGGAAGGAGATAATGGTGCTGGTGCATAAAGAGATGGGGGACCAAGACCCTTGTCTGCCCAACTCTGCAAAATGCCAATAGCTGTCCTTGGGGAACTTAACTGGAGGCTCTGAGCTTGCATGTGCCTGCAGAAACAGGTAGCTTCATAAACTTCCATCTGTTCATATTCTCCTGCTAGGAGACAGTAGGCCCGTTTTCTAAATCTACCCTGCTGGGCCCCAGACTGCTGCAGCAGGAATTGGTGGGAGTTCAGTTCCTCTTTGTACCTCTCCTGACTCTGTCTCCCCCACTCGCTTCTGGAATAGACACCTTCCAGGGCCTATGATTAAAACCACAGGTGAGTTCCACTCTCCCTGCAAGAAAGGTGAGGCTAGTGGGGCCTGGAACTCCATTCTGAGGTGGGTGAGTGGGTGGGGTGCACATAAAATAGTGGGGCTCCTTGTTTGCCTCTTCTGCATGGCTGCACTTTGCTTTCAGTTAACTTTCCTGCATATCTTTGCATTGTGGTGTAATGACTGCCTGTCATTACGGAATTTCAAGCATTTGTTAAGAGGATGAGTATCTGTTTCCTTCTAGTTGTGCCTCTTTTGGGGAAAGATAGAAAACTGCAACTTTAAGAGCAGGGAAAAAGTTTTAATTGTCTCCAAGTCTCAAGGCACCTGGAGCAACTGTTTCCCTCCCCTGCCTTCTGTCAATCAGTTGCTCCTTCCCACCTTCTAATCTTTTTTTATTTCTTTGTGTGGTGCTGGAGATTAAATCCAGGGTTTTGCACATGCTAAGCAAGTGCTCTGCCACTAAGGTACATCCTGGACCCATCCTTCCCACCTCCTCCATCATTCTCCCTCTCATCATTGGAAGCCTCTGTCATTCTCCCTTGAGTTTGAAGTCATCCCTAAGGACTGTCAGTCCTGCATTTCAGCCATTTCACTGTCTTGGAGGTGGAGGGCCCACTGGCTGCCCACACAGCAATGGAGCCAAAGTTCCTGGCTTCACAATCCAGTCGATTCCAGCTCTCTGGGTATCTTTGGGCAGATTTTATTAGTCTCTGGTGCCTCAGTTTATCGATCTGGAAATTAGGATTGTACTTGCAGTCCTGTGTGGTTGTGAGGACAGTAAAGCTGTCCTGACCTGTGTCCTGACCTTTACTGACCTGTGTTGAAGGTCAGTAAAGCTCACAGGATACTGCTCAGTAGGTGTGACGCTGCACGTGTGCTAACTGGCAGCTCCAGGTGTCCTCACGACCCCGTCCTCCTCTTCCTTAGCTTGGACTATTGTAGCAGCTCCCAACAAGTCACCTGCCCATCTCACACCTGTTCCTCCTTCGGGATCATCCTTCTCGCTACTTCCAAACAGCTCACCTCCCCACCACTCAAGATCCTCGGCTGGCTCCTGGTGTCTTCAGACAAATGCAAACCCAGCATCTTGGTGCCTGCGTCTCTTCTCAGTTTCAGTGCCAGCTTCATTGTGCTCACTGGCCTTGCCTGGGGGCTCTGGGCTCCCAGGGACTGTGGATGACCCAAGTTTTGCCTCAGTATGATCCGTAGCTTGAGTCAGCATTTTAATTCTTGATTATTATAAGTAGATACTGGTCTGATGAGTAAAATAGACATTCATTTAATTATAAGTGAACGAAATCTGTGGGCTTTGGAAGCAAAATGACTGCGACAACATTTTTGATGTTGGAAAGGGGTTTTCGTACCTGGTCAATTTGAAAACCTTATGAGACTGACTGCTTATTTTTCTCAAATGCTTTGCACTTCCATGGCCTGCCTTTCCTCATGCTGGTCCCTGTCCAGAGCCCTCTGCTCTTGTCTACAGGTGAATATTGAGCTAAGCTAGATGTCACTCTCTGAAGTCTGTTCTTGTTTCCACAGGACATCATTCAGGTCTGTGGATAACACCAAATCTGAGGGAGAGTGCTTTGCAATGCTTAAATACAATGCTTTTTGAAGTCAGCTTGTATCAATTCAAAAACAGGCTCTCACACTCACCAGCTGTGTGACCTTGGAGCAGTTACTTAACCTTCTATGTCTGTTTCCTCATCTCTACAATGGATATACTAATGGATATACTATATTCTAAGCAATACTTAGAGTATATGGCTTCTGGGTATTTTTTGGTAGCTTTATTGAGATATAATTGATAAGTAAAAATATATATATGAAAGGTGTATGTATTTTGATATACATATAAATTGTGAAATAATAACCACACAGTTACCTTTCAGGGAATTAATGAGAACACTGAACATCTACCCTCTTAGTACATTTCAAGTGTATCGTAAGATATTTTTTATTATGGTCACATTGTTTATTTCACCTAAATAAAGTTTGGTACCCTTTAACCAACATCTACCCTTTTCCCTATCCTCCTGACCCACCCGCAATCACCATTCTACTCTGATTGTATGAATTTGACTTTTTTAGATTTCACATATAAATGAGATCATGCTGTAAAAATTTGTCTTTCTGTGCCTATCTTATTTCACTTAGCATGATGTCTTCCAGGTTCATTCATGTTGCTAAAAATGGAAGGTTTCTTTCTTTTTTGTGCCTGTATAATATTCCCTTGTTCATTTTTTACATATTTATCTGATAAGTGGACATTTAGGTTGTTTTCATGTCTTGGTTATTGTAAATAATACTTGAATGAATATTGGGGTGCATATATCTCATTAGCATATTAATTTTATTTCTTTTGGGTATAAACCCAGAAGAGTGCTGAACCACAAAGTAGTTCTATTTTTAATTTTTTGAGGAACTTCAGTATTGTTTTCCATAATGGCTTTACCAACTTATATTTTTACCAATAGTGTACAATAGTTCCTTTTTCTTCACATTCTCACCAACACTTATTACCTTTTGTCTTTTTAATAATATTTATTCTAACGTAAGTATGAGGTGATATTGTGGTTTTGATTTGCGTTTCTCTGATCAGAAGATGTTGAACATCTTTCATGTATCTTTTGTTATTCTGCAAAATGTCTATTCATTACCTTTCTAACTGGATTATTATTGTATTATTGAGTTGTATGAGTTCCTTATATATTTTGGACAATAACCCTTATCAGATATATGGTTTGCAAATATTTTCTATCATTCTAATAGTTTGCCCTTCATGCAGTTGTTTGTTTACCTTGCTGAGCAGAAGCCTTTTAGTTTGACACAATCCCGTTCATCAACTTTTGCTTTAGCTGTCTTTTTCTGTCTTATTCAAAACTCATTAACCAGATCAATGGCACAAGGATTTTCCCTTATGTTTTCTTTGAGTGCTTTTACAGTTTCAGGTCAGGTCATATGTGTAAGTCATTAATGTACTTTAGTTGATTTTTGCATGTGGGGTGAGATATGGGCTTGATTTCATTCTTCTGTATGTGAATATCTGATTTTCCCAACAGTTTATTAGAGACTATCTTCGCTGTGTATTTTTGACACCTTTGTCCAAGATGTGTTGACTATGACCACACATGCATAGATTTATTTCTGGGTTCTCTATTCTTTCCATTGATCTAAATGTTTATTTTGTGCTATTTCCTTATTTTTTGATTACTTTGTATATTAGCTTTGTAATGTGTTTTGAAATCAGGAAGTTTAATGTCTTCAGCTTTGTTCTTCTGGCTTAAGCTTTTGGAGGCTTTCGTGGTTCCTCATAAATCTTTGGATTGTTTTCTCTACTTTGATAGAGAATTGCACTGGGATTTTGATAGGAACTTCATTGAATTTGTAGATTATTTTGAGTAGTAGGGATCATTAAACAGTATTATTTCTTCCAATGCATGAGTACGGGGTATCCTTCAATTAACCTGTATCTTCTTAAATTTCTTTCATCAAATTTTATCATTTTCAGTATACAAATCTCATCTCTTTAGTTTATTCCTAAGTATTGTTGATTTGTTTTGGTTTTTGCTATCATAAATGGGATTACTTTCTTGATTTCCTTTTCAGGGTTCATGTGTGTGAGAGTGTGTGTGTGTGTGTGTGTGTGTGTGTGTGTGTGCGTGCGCGCGCGCATAGACATGCCTCTGAGTTTTGTATTGATTTTGTGTCCTGAAACTTTAATAAATTCATTTAATAGTTGTTACACAGCTGCCTAGCCCAGGAACTCTGATTGGATTCTGGCTCACTAGATTTGGCTACCTGCCCACGTAAGAAATAGACAAAAGATGGACAAAAGAAAAGTGAACTTTATGCAGTTTGATCAAACTGGGGAGAGGCAGCGAGACTTCTCTAGCAGGTTCCACAGAAGCAGTTTCAATTTGTAGAAGCAATAACCAGGTGATGTACATATAAAGGCAGGAAATTCACAAACCAAGATTTAGTTTGCTAGACATATTTAGTGCTAGACAGGCTGGGGCAGGGGGAGACCTCTGTTCCGTTTCCCTTCAGGCTCCACTCTCAGCATGAGAAGTTGCCCTTAACTTCCGAGTGGGGGAGAGGGCAAATTCAGTCTCAGTTCTAATAGCTTTTTTGGATATTTTGTGTGGAGTCTTTGGGGAGTTTTGTGCACGTATCATCCCGTGACATCTGCAAGCACTTTTTTAACATCTCTCCACACCTTTTAAACATCTCCCCATCTGATTTGTATGCCTTTTATTTGTTTTTCTTGTTTAATTGCTCTGGCCAGGACTTCTGATACTTCATTGAATGCAAGTGGCAAGATTAGATATCCTTGAGTTGTATTGGATCTTAGAGAAAAAGCATTAATTTTTTCCTATTGATACGATATTGGCTGTGAGTTCCTCCCATACAGTCTTTACTGCGTTGATGGAAATTTCTTCTATACCTATTTTGTGGGGAGTTTGTCATGAAGCATGTTGAATTTTGTCAAATACTTTCTCTGCATCTATTGAGATAATTGTGGGTTTGACTTTCATTTTGTTGATGTGATTTATCACATTGATAAGTGAGGACTTACTATTGCCATTTTGTTAATTATTTTCTTTTGCTGTTTTTTTTTTTTTTATAATTTTGTATTAGTTTACTTTGATTCTTTCCTTTTTACTTTTAATGTATTTGTTATACTTTCTTGTGTGGTTCCTTCAAGGATTTCATAAAATATTTTGTTATAAATATCTATTTTAGGTTGATAATGATTTATCTTCGATTACACGAAATAACCTTACCTTTTTACCCACCCCCCCAACACTTTAGTTTCTTACAGTTAGAATTTACTTTTTTATATTGTGTATCCACTAACAAATTTTTATCTTTTCAACTTTATGTTAGGGTTAATTTAAATCCCATCATTATGATATTACATTATTCTTTATTTGTCTATATATTTACCCTTACCAGTAAGATTTATAATTTCATATGTTTTTGTGTTTCTCTTTAGCAATTTCATTTCAGTTTGAAAAATTCCCTTAAGCAATTTCATTTCAGTTTGAACAATTCCCTTAAACATTTCTTGTAAAGCAGTTCTACTGGTGATAAATTCCCTCAGTTTTTGTTTGTCTAGGAAATAAAATTGTTTTTTTTGGGGGGGGGGGTTGGCTTATTTCACTTAGCATAATATTCTCCAGATCCATCCATTTATCGGTTAATGCCATAACTTCATTCTTCTTTATGGCTGAGTAACATTCCATTATATATATATATATATACCACAAGTTCTTTATCCATTAATCTGTTGATGGGCATCTAGGTTGTCGCCATAGCTTAGCTATTGTGAATTGTGCTACTATAAACATTGGTGTGGCTGCATCATTGTAGCATGCTGATTTTAACTCCTTTTGATATACACTGAGTGATGGGATAACTGGGTCAAATGGTGGTTCCATTTCCAATTTTTTTTTTAGGAATCTCCATTCTGCTTTCCAGGGTGGTTGCACTAATTTGCAGTCCCACCAACAATGTATGAATATACCTTTCCCTAAATCCTTGCCAACATTTATTGTTACTTGTATACTTGCTAATTGCCATTCTGGTTGGAGGGAAGTGAAATTTTAGTGTACTTTTAATCTATATTTCTCTTATTGCTACAGATGTTGAACATTTTTTCATATATTTGTTGACTGTTTATATTTCTTCTTTTGAAAACTATTTAGCTCCTTTCCCGTTTATTGATTGGATTATTGTTATTATTAGTAGTAGTAGTAGTATTTTAGTGTTAAAACTTTTGAGTTCTTTGTATATGCTGGAATTTAAAACCTTATCTGAGGTGTGGGTGAAAAAAATTTTCTTCCATTCTGTAGGCTCTCTCTTCATACTCTTGATTGTTTCCTTTGCTGTGAAGAAGCTTCTTAGTTTGATACCATCCCATTTGTTGATGTTTTTATTTTCTTGCACTTAGAAGTCTTGTTGAGGAAGTCAGTTCCTAAGTCAACATGCTGGAGTGGGCCTACATTTTTTTCTAGTAGGTACAGGGTTTCTGGTCTAATACCTAGGTCTCAAAAAAGCAGAGAAAGAGAAAGGGACAGAAAATTTATTATAAAAAATAAGGACATAAAACTTCCCAAATATTGAGAAAGTAAAAAAAGTATTCAGATACACAAAGCCCAAAGAATCCCAAATGGATTAAATATAAAGGGATCTTTTCTGAGACAAATTAAAGTCAAGTTCTCAAAAATCAAAGAGAATTTTACAGCAGCAAGAAAAAGCAACTCAGTCTATACAGTGGAACTTGATTGAGAGTAGTAGAAAATTTCTCAGCAAACACCTTTCTGGCCAGAAGAGAGTGGGATGATTTAGTCAAAGTGCTGGATGGAAAAAGAAAAAGAAACCCTGCCTATTAAGAATACTGTACTATAGGGCATCCTCTTAAGTGAAATAAGCCAGATATAGGCAGAAAAGTATCATATGTTTTCTGTCATATGTACAAACTAAAAATAGAGAAGAAAGATGACCAGAAAGTAGAAGAGGGACTATTGGGGACAGCACAGGGGACCAGGAAGAAGAGAAGAGTAAAGAGAAGGGGAAGATGGTAGAGGGTATAGAACATCATCGATGTATAAGTTTGCATGTATGAAAGTATCACAGTAAATCCTATGCATCTGTACAATTAATATGTTAATAATTATATTTTAAAAGAAAATATTATACAGATGATTCCCAATTGAAGATGGGATTATTTCCTAATAATCCCATTGTAAGTTGAGAATAATGTAAGACAATGCATTTAATTTACCTAACCTACCTGACAACATAACTCAAACACAGTACACTGTGGAGTACCAGTTGTCTACCTTTGTTATCACACGGCCAACCAGGAGCTGCTGCTCACTTCCACTGATCAGCATCTTGAGAGAGCAATGCCCTACTTGTCACTAGCCAGGGAAAAGATCACAACTTATAATTCAAAGTATAGTTTCTACTGCATGCTTATCACTTTAACATCATTGTAAAGTTGAAAAACCAGTCAATCCATTGTAAGTTAGGAACAACTTTTACCAGAAGAGACTGTCCTTCAAATAAAAAGGAGAGATAATTTATCTCTGATGTGTGGATGCTAACCCACAACAAGAGGGGAGAAGGGAAGAACATAAGTTCAGTGAATTAGAAAAGGGGAATGAAGGGAAGGGAGTAGGGATAGGAATAGGAAAGACAGTAGAATAAATCTGACATGACTTTCCTATGTAAGTATATGAACACACCACAGTGAATCTCAACATCATGTACATCCACAAGACTGGGATCCTAAGTAGAATAAGATATATTCCATGCTTGTATAAATATTTCAAAATAGACTATATTGTCATATATAATTAAAAGAACAAATAAAAAAATACATAATGCCTATCTTTGTTTTCTTGAAGGTGTCCCATACATCCTATAGGTGTTAATCAATCTTTTCAATGATTTTTCTCATCTTATCAGATAATTTAAAATCAAGTTCATGGATTCTTTCTACTGATTGATTAATTTTGCTGTTGAAATTTTCTATTGCATTTTAAATATCATTAATGATATTCTTCAGTCCCATAATTTTTGTTTGGTCCTTCTATTTTAAAAGTTTTCTATTTCATCCCTGAACTTCTCATTTTATGAGCAGTGTAGTGCTTGGTGGGATGTGAGGAGACACTGGGTCCAGTGGGCATGAGGGGGAGCTAGGTCTGGTGGAGGCATAAGACCACTATGTAGAGTGGCTATGAGTGCAGTTCTAGGTTCAGGCGTCATAGAGTGGTTTTGGATTTGGATGTCTTGTAGCACTGCCTACTCTGGGACAGAGGTATACACTTAGAAGTAGCAGGATTGGAGAAGAGAGGTATGGCATCTGAAGCTCAGGGGCACTATAACAGGTTTGATTCATGCAATTCTTTTAGCTTGACTCTGCATCTAGTGAAAACCCTGTGTGTGTGTGTGTGTGTGTGTGTGTGTGTGTGTGTGTAAGAGCGGGTGGTCCCTGGCAGGAAAGGTTGTAGGTGTCCTTCTGCTCTCTTTTCCAGTCATAATGAAAAGTTGTAGTTGGGGGAATCCTTTGGGCATTGAGCTATGCCAACCTGGATGATGGGGTCATGTAGTTAAAGGGTTTTCTATGCTTTTCTATGCAATCATCTTTGGTTTCTGTGCTTCACTATGTTCGTGCAACTTAATTTACTCCAGAGCTAACCCAGAGATATTTTTCTATATAGGTAGCTGTTAAAACATTGTTTTTGTGGAGGTATGAGGGCTGAGACCTCCTACTCTGATATCTTGCTGATGTTACTCATAGGGTTACTAGAGTACTAAATGTGTCAATATTTTTAAGACAATCTGTTCCTGGCAATTTAGTGCTATTGAAATGCTTGCTATGTCATATTATTTGATTAAATTTTTTGTGATCTCTCTCCATAAGGATGAATGGCTAATGTCTTCATGGCAGTTAGTGCTCTGCCAATCTGCATTCTAGGATGGGACCTGCATGCAGCAGACACTTGGGGAATGGTTGTTGTAAAAATGCAGAGAAGGGCTTCAGCTACTAACCCTTCACTCCCAGACTCAGGGCCCACCTATATTTGGGAAAACCCAACCTGGGAACTGTTTGTATTGCCCTATCTTCATCCCATATCCAGTTAGAGGAGGAAATGCTTCTTGCTGGGAGAGATAGAAGACTCCAGACATGAGGTTTTTTTGCTTCTGATTCAATCAGGAAGTCTTGACCAAGACCCTACGACTTTCCTGGGGGTCTCTATTACCTGCAGGACAAAGTGTTTTATGTGCTCTTCATGGTAGCCAGGTTTACAAACTCTTTCTCTCACTACTCCTGGCAAGTGTGAGGACCCTCTTGCTGAAGGGTAGTACCGATTCCATTCTGAGGGAAGGGGACAAAATCTAGGACCTCTAAGATATCCACCCCTGTATACTGAGAAATTTGTTTATACTGTGCTCAGAAACCACTAAGGCCACATCTGCATACCTGGAAGTCTGAGATGCTGCTCTCTAAATGATTCTCAGAACTGACTCCAGCAGAGAAGGTACACGGTACCCAGAAACAACCCACTTCAAGCTCCACAGAGGAAGAAGCTCCACTTTGAATCTGGATGTCAGGGGTTAGAGAATCGGGTGGGCCAGAGCCTTCTTTGGTTTAAGTTGGGACTAAAAACTAAGTAATGGGAGAAACCACCTCAGATCCCCATTTACTGATGGTGTCCCAGCTCCCTCATGAGGGTAAGACAGAGCTATGCCTCAGCTCCTCTTCTGGTCTAAAGAGGCTCTTACCTCTACTACATACAGGGCAGGTCTGAGTGAGGTTGGTGGGATATGGAAAAAAATCCCTCAATATGAGGCCTGGAAGCTCTTTAATTGGGTATCAGGCAAAACTTGAGAAATTCCTCAGCTAGCCATGTGGATGTCATGGGGTGAATGAGGCATGGACACAAAGGCTCTTGAAACTCTAAGCACTAGGAGAAAGGGACTGAATTCTCCCCAGCAGAGGGAAGGAAAAGGTTGTCTATGGACTGGTGACCTTTCTCTTTTTTCCCAGTAGAATTTGGAATGGGAAAATCCTTCCTTGTGTGGGACCATCCTATATACTGGAAGATACTTAGCATCTCTGGACCCTGCCCTGTCTAAAGCCAGTAATGGATTCTCTCTTACCCTAACAGTAATTGAGAACACTTTACACTTTCCCCAAGACACAGCAGAAAAAGGACAGGAGTGAAACTGCCACTAACAACCCCATCCTGCTTCAGGTGAGGCTCCTGGGAAGAAGGGTGGGAAGGGGGACCATTAGTAACACTAAAGGCCAGGGGCTGGTTGTTCCAGGATAGACCTGAAAACACTGACTCCCACTGTTAGGCTCACCTGGAGCCTCAGGTTTAACATGCACCCTTTCTCCTACTGAAGTGGGCAAGCCTGTGATAGGTTCACAGAGGGCCTGAGTACAGGTAAGAGGGTGGAAATGAGGATTGGCTCTCCTGGCCTCCCATCTAGGGACAACAGCAGGCAGTGAGCCACTTCTGTGTCTCTCATGTAGTTACATAATGAAGGCTTCTTTATCTTTCTCAGATAGGACAGAAATATGTGGTTGCTTTGCCTCAGTTACCAGGTAATTGTCATGTTAATCTTGTTATATGAATTCAGACCCTTGGAGACCCAGGAACTGGGGCCTAGGAGAGCCAAGTGGCTACAGCTGTGGCTCACTGGCCCTGGAGGGGAAGACAGAATATCTGGGGCCACCCTGCACATCCTCTTCCTTCCTTCTTCTGGAACTTCCTTCCACATAAACCACCGCATCATCCCTCGGCAATGCAACCTAAAACTACCCCTCACCATCTCTGACCCCGTGAACCCTAACCCTCCATTATCCCTGCCTCCCAACACTCCTGCACCTCACCATCTTCCTTTTACTTGCTCCTATCCTTCCTTAACCTCCTAGCACCATCCTGGGGCCCATGGATTGAGCTTCCCTGGAGGTATCCACCCATCCTAGTCCTGGGGTCTCTTATAAGGTTTTTCTGTCTTTTGCCTCCCTTTTCCTGTAAGTTAGTGAGAGTATGACTCCTCTCAACTCTTTCCTCTTAAGAAGATTCTTAGACAGCAGGGATGGGGCAAGAACATTGCAGTGGGGTGGCTTGATGTTACAGGGTATGGAGGCCCCATGCTGAGACCACCACTCTGGATTGGAGGTAGTTGGGAATCAACCTCAAGCTCTGGGCATCAGAGAAGTTAGGGCAGAAAGCAAAAATATCTTAAGGTAGATGAGGTGGGGAGGAAAGGGAAAGTGAGGGAGGGAAAGAGAGAGAGGAGGCAGCAATTGAGGGAGAAGGGAAGGGAGAGAAAAAACAGAGGAGAGAGAGGAGATGGGGATCAACAAGGGGAAAGGGAAAATTGGTGAAGGGGGAGACTTCAGGTCCTAGAAACACCATATGAAAATGAATCTTCTTTTAGTGGCATTAGAACTCTATATCCAAAGGAATCATGTAGTCAAAGCTAATTTAAGACTAGTACTTAGAATAAAGCAAACCACTCATTTTTCATTGTAAACTTTCGTATTCTCTTTAAGCCTTTCCTTTGTAAACCTGTTTAGAGTGACACAAATGTGTAGAAGAGCTTTGTTCATGTTGACTAAACACAAAGTTGCAGAGGCAGGCTGCAGAGTTTGGACCCCAGCTACACCATCTTCTAGGCCGAGTTCCAGCTCAATCTCCTCCTCCTAGAGTGAGGCCCACTCTGTCTCCTATCGTTCTTATAAGATGGATAGAGCAGGAGGATCTAAACTGCAGAATTGTATCCAAGATCAAATGAGTTGGCCCAGATGAGGTATTTTTCTGTTCTTGGCACATCCTTTCTCTAGTTGTCATGCTACCCAAATGTCTGGAGACTCAACCTGAAAGCCTTTGGAAACACAGCCTTCATCCACACACTTGGAACTGGATCCTGGGCTACAAACTGTGCGTAGAACTGTGGTGAACTTACCCTGCTCATAGTCTCATGGAAGCAGTGGTCACAAACTGATAAAGATTCCAAATGATGAGCACCTGGCTGGCAGAAGAGATTAATCCTATCAGTTGGAGCAGAGATAAGCAATGTCCTTTAAGGAATGACATCTGAACTGGTGTCTGCAGGAAGGATACTATAGGAACATAGGGAGTAAGGGCACCGGAGGTCATGCTGGAGAAGAGTGTGGGCATGGTGTTGGAGGGATGGGACATGAAAGGAAGGCTGCTGGGCACCACCAGATCTGTATGTCTATTGAATAACCCCAGATATTGATCTTCAAAAGATGAGAAGTCATACAAAGGTTTGTTTTGATATAATTCTTAAAACATTTTGACTAATAGAATTCTAAGTTATAATGAAACACATTGGGAAATTAAAAAGAAAGCACAGAGCTAAAAATAGTATATCTTCTATGATTAACCAGAATTTCAGAATCTTATTGAGTTAGCATTTATTCCATCAATGATCAGGGAGAGGGATGAAGGGTTGATTCTCATCAGGAAGGACCTCTTCTTACCCACCAGGGAACAAGAAATGCCCTTGTTCAAGCTCCCTTTTTACTCACTACCAGTTTCCCTTTCCATGCATGCCCCAAATGTTTCATCTCTTGGTCTTTCTTCCTCCTGGGTTTTCTTCTTCTCAGCTCCACCTCAAATTTCTGCCTCCTTGTATCTTCAACTTGATCACAGTGAAATATCTGTAAACAGGAAACACCTTCTTGTTACAAATAGTCTTTTATTTTTCTTTTTCTGTCAAGAGACTCATCTCATCCAATGTGGGATGAAATAACATGAAGGGGTGAAGGGGACCTAGAACTTTTCTTGCTCCACTGGAGAGAATAAGGAAAGGTAAAGTGCAAAAGGCCATTGCCTCCCACCCACAATGGGACACTGAGGACACTGACAATCAGAATGGAGTAATCGGTGTTGTATCTGGATTGGGGATATTTTGGGGCCACTTTGCATAAGTGAACACCCATGAGATTTCAGTGTGGACCCTCTGGTAGTCCCTCTACCCCTTGCTACCAGCATTCCTGCACCTTTCAATTTGGAGGCATAAGTGCAGTCCACTGAGGTCTCCTCTGTTTGCCTCCCAGGCAAATGGAGTCTCTTGAGTCAGGTACGTCCTTTCTGCAGCATGCTTCCTTCTACTCTTGGGCGGGCAAGAGTTTTCCTTTTCCTCCTGAGTTTCCAGCCTGAGTACAGTCTTTCCCTATTTTTATATTTCAGCATGAAAGTGGGAGTTGTCAAGGGTTAGCTGCACAGACTCAAATCTCTGTCTTACAAAGAAATTTTATGATTGTATCTAAAAAGAAAAAAATCAATAAATCATTAATGGGACCTTTAGAGAAGATGAAATGAATGAACAAAGCTCCTTTCATGATACTATAAAGGTCATACTTTACAGACTTGATCACTTGCTAAAGGCTCTGTAGACCTAAAGGAGTTTGGTCAGCTGCTGTACTACATGCTCTTGCCAGCCTTGCCAAGGGAGGCTGTGGATTGATTCTCTTGGTGGAGGGGCAGCTGCTACTCCTTCAGCCTCTTTCTTGATAGGTCACTCAGGAAATTAGAAAGGCCACCTTTCTATGTGGGAGCTCTGGCCCAGCTGGGATAGTCATCTGCTTTCTCCTAGGCATATAGCAAGTGTTGAAGTTTGGAAAATCATAGTTCTTGACCTATGATAAAATCTGGATGCTGTCAATTCCCTTGGAAAAGTGTGTGTGTATATGTGTATATATGTATCCATTTTAAGTTATTTTCATGTTTCAAGTAGCAATGGTATAAAAACACCAGGCCTACAACTTTTGTAGGTGTCTTTATAATTTACCAACTACAAGCACACCCATAATCTTGTTTGTTCCTTAAATTTAGGGGACACAGTTTAGGTAGCGATTACCAACCTTGCCTGTTTCATAGACTAGGAAACTAAGGTGAAGAGAGAGAAAGCAATAAATTATTGATAAAACTAAGATTTGAACACATCTTTTGTTCCAGGACCAGCGAACTTTGCACAAATCTCAGAAATTGAATTTAGTTTCTGGAAATTACCAGGGCTTTATTAATGAGATATCATCTCTAAATGTATCTTTGACATTGATAAATAGTCTCCTGGATTAAACTCTAAATAATATACTGAGTTTTTGGAATTCCTTTGACTTCAAACAATGAAACAATATATAAAAGTCAATTTTATGGTTTGGATGTGAGGTGTCTCCAAAGGACTCCTCCTCCTGCCTCAGCTCACATGTGAGACAATGTGGGAAGTTTCAGAGGAGAAATGATTGGGTTGTAAGAGTCTTAACCCAATCAGTGAATTAATCCCTGATGAGATAAATTGAAGTGGTAGGGTGTGGCTGGAGGAGATTGGAATTGGGGCATAGCTTTGGGTTATCTATTTTGTATCTGGAGAGTGGAGACTCTCTCTGCTTCCTGAAATCATGTGAGCTGCTTCCCTCTGCCACACTCTTCCACCATGATGTTCTGCCTCACCTTGAGCCCTGAGGAATGGAGTCGGCTTTCTATGGACTAAGACCTCTGAAACCATGTGCCCTCAAATAAACCTTTCCTCCTCTATAATAGACTGGTCAGATCATTTAGTCATAGCAGCGAATCAGCTGACTAAAACAAGTCAACATACTTAAGTGAATTTTAAGGACTACAAAGTGATAGGTATAGGCCTTCAAAGAGTCTGCTCACCTTCTGTCCCATAGTACAGATTTTCTGTACCTGCTTTTCTATTGTATTCTCACCACAGTTCTATTTTCAATAGGTTTCAGTGGTTCAAAATTTAAGAGGTTGACAGATAACAAATATAGTGACAATTCTATTCATTCTCCAGTAACCTGCCCTTAGTTTCTGTTCCAGGCAGTAATCAATGTCCTCTGTTTCAAGTGTCCTTGTAGAGAAAATAGATTTACAAGCAAATTGGTGTCCATAACCCCCTTTTGTGTAACAAGTGTTAGTTTACTACTATGCTACTACTCTTTGTGCTTATCCTCACTCACTGTATCTTGGAAACTCTTCCCTGGCAGTACATAATGGGTATCTATACTTCTCACTATGGTTATAGTGTACCCAGATGATGGGCATTTTCACTATTTCCAATCTGTTGCTATTATAAGCAATGCTTCAGTGAATAACCTTGTGCATTTGTCACTGTTCCTAGAAGTGGAAATCATGAGACACATGGTGTATTCATTTGTAATTTTGAAAGATACAGACAAATTGCCCTCCATAGATGTTGTACTAACATACACCCAGGGCAGCAATTAGTCCCCATCACCTTTGGCTCAATTCATTGTGAATCCTGTGGCAGACTGCCACCTGTATCATCTATATAAAGTGTGAAGAATGTGGACAGCCATATCTACTCAGCTCTTGAGAGACCAAGGAATAAGGTGGTGAATGCCTTACTAATGTCACCAGTGACTTTCATGTTGCTAAATGCAATGGGCACTTTGAGGTCTGGTTCTGCTGACCCTCTGCACCACATGGCACTGCTCTTAACTCCTTCCTACTTGGTTTTCCTCCTATTTCTCTGGCTGATATTTTGTGTTTCCTTTGTAGTTTATTTCCTTCATTCCAGCTGTTAAGTGATGGTTTTCAATTTGGGCAACTGGCACCATATAGTAGGTGCTAATAAATGCTAAAATACAAGCAGATGACATGAACAATTGCTCCTCATTTTATAATCAGGAAGATGAAAACCCAAGGAATCAAAGAGTCTGCCTTAGTCACTAGGTGCTCTGGATTGGATGTTGAGTGTCTCCTACTGTCTCGTACATTAAAGGCTTGTTTCCCAGAGTGGTGTGATTGGGAGGTGGTGAAACTTTTAGGATGTGCGGACTGGTGGGAGAGCCTTAGGTCACTGATGATATGGTCTCAGAAGGTAGCTTGAATGGGTCATCTTAGTAGTGCTCATGTGACCCCTTGAATTCTGGAGAAAGGATTGCTATAGAAGCATGGCCCACCTGTTCTTTTCCTTTCTGCTCCAATTTGAGATGTGATTGCTTTCTATCTCTTCACACACTCCACCATTCATCATCCACCCTGTTTCTCAAGCCAGAGCCTGATCCTGCATCATGCTCTTTGGACTCTGAACCTCCAAAATATGAGCTAAATAAACCTCTCTTTACTTCCTGAATGACCTGTGCCAGTGATTTCATTGTAGTAATGAAAAGCTGACTAATAGAGTAAGTGAATTCAGAATGGTCCCAGGCCACCTTCAGTTCAGAGGGAGCATTCCAGCAGCATACATCTAAACCCTATAGAGGGACATTTTCCCTCTTGCCATCTCCATTGAGTCAGTTGGCAGCTCCTTCAGAATGAGAGTTATCAATGAAAATCATTCGCGTTTAATAACTTCTAACAGCACTACATAAATACTTGAAAAAATATGGAGAAGTGTTTACAGTAGCTGCATCTCATAAGGGAGATTTACAGGACTATTAAAAATTATTAGACTTCTTCTGCGACAGAGCAGCTTTCACAAGCAGCCCTGCACGACTTCATATCCAGGCTGTGCAGAATGTTTATTTTCATGTTTTCAAAATACCGTATTTCTTCCACCATTAAATTTTATCTTGGTGGTGTTGTTTTAAAGCACCAATTTTCCCCAAATCTTCTGATCTTGTAATTCAGCTTCAAAATATGTTGCTTTGGAAACCCTCTGGAGACCATACAGGTCCAGGGCATGACTGCAGGGACTAAACTGAATAATGAACAAGGCTTCTGAGGATTGCAGGGATATAAATGTGTATGTCAGGGCCATGGGCTGCCAGTTGATCATTGGCTGGGACTTCTTGACAGAAGTGGAATATTCTAACTGTAGGCATGAGAATAAGGAAGGAGAAGGAGGAAGCCAAGATTTCGATGAGCTTCTGAGACTGGTTTGGCTCAGGGGGCACCCGACTGCTCTTTGTTCCCTCATGACAATCTGAGCAAAGTATGAAGCTGAATCTTTCTGAAGTCTGAACCAGGACTGCTGCTGTATCTCTTACCACACCCCAGTATTGTCAAGGGCAAATGGTATTCCTTCTTCCTCTAGAGGTTGACTCCATGAGAAGTCAGTGTTCCTGGGGTGGGAAAGGGTATCCTTGGATGGTGATTTGGTGCTATTTCTGGTTCAGAGTTCACTTCAGTGTGCTTGTACCATATCAGAAGAAGGATTTCTGTGGTGTATTGAAATATGTTCAACAAGAAGTTTGGGAGCTTCTCTGTTACCAGAATTTAATATCCAGTTACTCAGCTCTCGAGAAAATTCCCCAGCCCTTTCCACCTCTGCCTGGAGTACCTCCTCTAATCCCTCAGATTTGCTATAGAAATCCAGCACAAATTCCACTTCCCTGTTTAAAAGTGGCTCCTCCCACTTCTTGCATCGCAGGTGTTGCTCTGTCCTTGGATTCCCAGGCACTCTGAATGCCTTTCAGGCAGAGCCTCACTGCTGTCCAAATAAACTATGTGAAACTGGCTACCTACCTGCACTTGACATTTAAGGCCATTGACCTCATTCCCCTCCCCTAATCATTTCTAAATTGCTTCAGGAAACCTCCCAAAAGCCAAATTAGGACAAAGTTAACATTAAGGAGGCCAGAAAAGGAAGCTGAACATGGGAATGAGAGGTGGAAATGGGCAGGGAGGTCAGGTTCTGTGGTTCTGCCAACTCTGTGGTGTTCCCACCCTGCTACACTCCCCATAGCAGTTCTCCTTCTGTCACTCCCTTACTCCAGTTATTAATTATGCTATTTAAGGAGCCCTTCCTGCTATGAAGAAGGAACTGAAAAGGGAAGGAATGTTGGGAATCCCTGTTCTTTCTGCACTAGAAGAGCCAATGGACTGGGAACTGGGGACCAAGAGTTTCAGTTGGAGTCTTCAATGGGCACCATTTTCCTGTTTCCTTAATGAGATGACACTTGGTTTCTGTGGTCAGTACCAGCCACAGTATAGTAGCTCCTAAAAGCCTCAATTACCTGCACCTGTGCTGGGTTGTTTCTCTCCCCACTGGCCCCAAACCTGGGTGAACGCTTGGCTATGCAGGCAGCCATCAGTATCCAGCCCCTTTAATCAATCCCAGGTGGGGCAGGAATGTCAATCATAATTCACACAGTCTCACCAGGGCCTGATCTCTCAATGGTAACTCAAGATGAGCAAAATGGCTTATTCAGGGTAATCCTAGTTAAACCAGATAAATTTTTTACATAGTCCACTGGTCCCATTTACAGAGGAAGAGAATGTGACTGGAATGGTTGAGGAGGATTTCAGTTCTAGAGAAGTCTGCACACAGAAGTGTTGAGGAAGAACTCTGCCTAGAGGAACAATGAAGCCGTTTCAAGGATCCCCTCTACTTTCATCTCCATGGATCAGTCCCTTTGAGATCAGTCAGCAAAGCCTACAGATCACTGGAGGGCTGGTGTGGGAGGAATGTGGTTGGGCAAGGGGGTCTTGGCCACAAGGTGGTAGAAGAGTTTGAAAAATGCTTCCCTAGAAGGGGATCTGATCTTTGTTTGGTTCCCAGTCTTTCCTTAGGAGGAAAGATATGGATTCTATGTCAGAATTCTGGGTCAACCTTCTAGCTCTGGGATGGATTTGAAGGGAAGGAAAGAATTCATGGGGTCAAGATTTCCTCTTGTGAGTACAGGGCTACAATAGACCTAGATAGTTTGTGTTCTGAGAAGTCATATCTATTGGTTCAGAGTACAAATCTATCCTGTATCTCCTGATGGTGCCAAGGTGCTTTTCAGACCTTATCAGACCAGACCTCTCACCATTCATTATCTCCAACAACTCCCCCATCTGATGTAGCCCAATGGAATATTGTGTGTGTGTGTGTGTGTGTGTGTGTTTGTGTGTGCGCACACGTACATGTACATGTGCGTGCACACACATGCATGCATGGGTGGTGCATTTACTGTTTTTCAGACATGCCAACTTGGGATTGGGTGCTTGTTTTTTGGCCAGGACTCATTGAATGATATCCATCATGACTGCCATGGAGTCAAGTCAATATTCAGATCCCCTCACCCCAGACCTTTCTTGATGATGTCCAATAAGTTTTCAGATACATACCTCTGTTTGGTTATTTTCTACACAAACTGATTCCAGCCCAAAATTCTGGTTTAATTATTACTTGTTTATCTATCTTTTTAATTACAGCAGGGACCTCGTGTACTTGATGAGTGGTGAAAACCCTAGGGTCAGGATCAGTATCTGACACTGTCCACTTAGTGGATAGTCAAAAGACAGCTGCTGCGTGGAACTGGGAACAATTGCCAGGAGTATACGGCCTCAGGTCAGTGAATCTCTCAGCCTAAGCTGATGATGGAAGTGTTTTCTAAAAGGAGAAATTGAGCTTCTATATTTTCTTAGGTTGGGACTCTTGCCTCAGGATCAGCTCAAATGTTATATTCTTCATGCATCCTTTCCTTATTTCTGTGTCTACCTCCTAGACACATTCTCTACTTTTACAGTCTCTTCTACAGTGTACCTGTATATTGACTTCAGCTTTAATGCCTCTCCTATTCCTCTCACTTGGCACTCCAGGACCAGATCAGGTGCTCAGAATGAGTTTGGGGAATCCAGTGCTGGAGGTGGCTATCAGAGGGCCTAGGAGAGACCATTCACCATTTGAAGATGGCAGTAAGTGTGAGCGTCTTCACAAAGTGAAGCAGGACACACAAAACCTAGGGACATTTTTGAAACTGGCAAACTTAGGAGTTCTCCCATTTCATCTTCTGGGTTTTTCTGGATCCCAACTCTGTCTTGTCCCTGGTTTCAGGGACTATTTTTGAAAGAAGGGGCATTGCTTTTCCTTCTTTTGGGAATTCAGTATTCCATACTCTACTCTTGCAGTTCAAATGTCTTATCAGAAAGCTCTGAGATAGATCCCTGGGGAGATGAAAATACCTGGTGGTGAAGGAGGACACCTTCAGAAAATGGACTTTCAAATGGAAACCATGGGCATGTACTCAGTGGGTGTTCTGGCAGTGATTGTGGGGACCCTACATGGAGAATAGGAGTGTAGTGAAGAATTGCCACTGCAGGGGAGATATCTGCCAGCAATTTTTGAGGGTCCTGCAAGTGACTGATTGCAATGTTCTCCAGCAGAGAGCATTTGGATCCCTGTATCTTGACCTCCTGCTCTTCCTACCACCTGGACTCAGGTGCTCTGGATGCTGTTTACAGGCAAAGCCAAGAAAAAAAAAATGTTTATAGAATGCCTTCCTTTGCTCATCACTTCAACATGAAATTTGGCAAGACTAAATAAATAAATTTGTTGTGTAGGGACTACCTTTCTCTCATCACTCTGCCAGCAGGACCTGGTTGGTTGGGTTGGTTGATTAACCATGATAGATTCAATATTGAAAAGAGGAAAAATGTACTTTGACATTATACAGCCAAAGTTACATTAACAGAATTGTCAAGAACTCTAAATGAAGGATCTGAGATTTTACCTTAGTTGGAAGATAAAAAGTTATTTCACCACAATTTTGTGGATATTGAAAGACATAAGACTCATAGGTTAAAAAATAAAACCTTTTTCACATCAATAGCAGTAGCCCATGTATCAAGATTTTTGGTACTAGTTTCCTGAGCCCCAGTTCCCATGTAAAAGAGCCAAGGGACAACTAAACACTCAGTGGATATGTATGATACAGGAAAGGAAACCTGAGCTTAGAAAACTTGGATCATTGATAATGGGGAAGTAAGCAAATTTGATCTTTGCTATAGAGAGGGACATTATCTTCCAAAGCAGTTCAATTATATAGTTATTCTTTTAAATATCATTTGGATCAAAGGCAACCAGTGCCTTTGCCTGCCAGACATGCAGAAACATGAAAAACCCAACAAGGATATGAATTTCTTAGGTCGATCGAGTGAAGGCTTCTCGTATTGTCTGTTGTAAAACAAGGTGCAACTCATTTACTTGAAATATTTTGGAACATCTGAAGAATACCTAAAACCAAGCAGACTGCAACCCTGATTAGAAGATTATCCTATGTCTTCTCCAACCAGTAGTGGAAAATTGCAGAGAAAACAAGCCATGCATGGGACTGTGAATATGCCAGACAAAAAAATAGACTCAAGTCTAGAATGTGGGGAGAGGGCCTGGTAAAGAGTACAGTGGGAAATTAGTGGGGAGAGATGTTGAAGGAAGATGATCTTGGAGATAAGGGGGTCAAAGAAGATGTAGTATTTTGATTGAGGTCTAGTACTGAATTTTACACTGAATTGTTTGAGTTTTTAATCACTGGAAGCTAATCAAGTTTAATTGAATTCATCCCTAAGATTCTGAGAATGAGGGATCATACAGGAGGGGAATATATGTTGTGTCCCCTTAAACTACATCACATGCTTGTCAGATACCTTCAGTGTGGGCAGTCGGAGGGTGCATCCCCAGCAGGAAGGGGGTGGTGATAATTCTCTAAACATTTATTTCTCTGTTTCTCCAAAAGGAAAGAGAGGGAGGGAGGGATGGAGGCAGGGAGGAGAGAGAGAGAGAGAGAGAGAGAGTTCCTGAGGTTGTCAGCAGCAGCAGCAGCATCTGAGTCAAACACAAGGATAGGACTTAGCAAAATATGAGAGTGAATACAAAGTCTGTTTCTTGACAGGATGATTCCAGGACATCCATGGACTCCTGCAAGAGACTGACACTTCACTACTTAGAGAAGCCTACTCCAAATTCTAGACTTGATAGTCTCTTTAGTCTATTGCTTTCAGATAACATTTATAGAGCCCTCCACTGCTTTGCCCCAGGCTGACCTTGGGACTTATGATCTCTACTTTTGGGGGCTGGGCACATTCTTCCATGTGAGACATGGAATAGCACCAAGCGCCATTGGACTTAGAAAGATGAGAGGGAAGCAATACACTTGAGTGGCACTGGAGAGGCAAGGGAGCTTCTTGTCACACTCAGCTTGGTGCTGGTGGAGAGCTCCCATTCAGTGGTAAGCAGCAGCGTGCTTTCCCATTCTGCTGTAAGCAGTGCGGTATGCCCAGCAGAGCTACATGTTGTGTCAAACAGCTTTATAATAGTCTTTAATAACAAACAGCCAGGGCATTTCAAGTAGTGCCAAATGGGCTCTGAAGTAGAAACAGGGAGGCTGCTTTTGAGCATGGCAGCTTTGCCACCTTCCTGCTCCCAGGACACCCAGGGGGTTGGGAAACGGATGAACACCCTTAATTACCTTGCCTGTGGGCCAAATGTTGTTATTGAGAAATAAGTTTCTGAAATTTGGCATTTTGGAGCTGGATTTTGCTATCAGTTATGATGTGGGCATGAGTCCAGAGGGGAATGGTGGGGTGGGGCTGGCAGGGGCACAGGCACAGAGTATGGTCTTGGTTGCCAGTTGGACATAGGGACAGTCTCACAGATAGGCAGCAGGGTGGAGACAGGGGAAAGAGTCCATTGACCTTGGCAGTCTTCAGTTTGAAGATTTTCTGAGCTTATGTGCAAAGAACTTTTTATTTGGTATCACAGTGTCTGAGGTGAATGGATTTCCAAGTTATCTTGTCCCCTTTTTGTAGATGAAGAGACTGAAGTCGGGATAGACAATTTAATAAAAATAATTCAGGGCATAGCTGACTCTCTTTGAGGTTCTCCTCATTTAATGTATGGGGGATATGACTTGCTCTAAATCATTTAGTTATACCATCAACCTATGGAAAATGGATGTCTCCCCAGTTTCTGGGATCCATACTCTCAAAACTAATGTAACGTATTTGGGCACCTATTATGGGCTGAGCACTGTTTTGGGCACTAAGGCTATTGCGGGAAATAAGACATCCTCATTATCACAATTTCTGTAGAATTATTGGGTTATTGGATTATTGGTTCCTGATTGCCAAGACGTGGCTTTGTTTGAGACTAACCCACAAAGTGTCCTCTGTGAATGAACCAATCCATAACCCTTGAGGCATAAAATTGAAGAAAGACCCCAAACAGCATGAATTTGAGGGGCATTTTCCCAGACAAAGATGACTGGGACAGACAATGAGAACTATAATAACCACCCAGAGATGATGTTCAGAAATTAGGAAGAGTTTCCCTCTCAGACTATTGTGTTTGCACAGCAAATGCTATTCTTCTTTCTTTCCTGAGTCTCATCAGGAGCATTGTCTTCATCAAGGGAGCGTGTTCTTTCTCATCAAAGTAAGGGGAGAAATATTCAGAAAGGTATTTAATTTTACAATAAAGGAAAAAATACCATTTATTAATATAATTAGGAAAAGAAACAAAACATCTCAGATGTGTTTGAATATTTTATTGCTGTGCATATTGTCTTTCAAAACATCTTAAAATTAAGCCATGAAGCAGCATTCACATTCCTCCAATTACTACTAGGATGAGGATGAGTTTTCCTGGGAAGGCGAGGGGAGCGATGAGCTGCCACAGCTGGATCATGTGCACTTTATTCATTAGGCTGTAATAAGAATTTTACCATTTTCCATAAAGGTGCCATTTCAGATCTCACCAACAAATGAGCCAAGGCTCCAACAGGTGTGAAATTTTGCATTAGCATATGCATGAGGAAGCAGAATCACACCTCAAATATTTAAGAGAAAACTTTTTAATAACAGCATAAAAGTAAAGCAGGTGTTAAATTACTGCAGGATTTGTGCTGTCAACCAGGCCCAAATATGAATGGTCTTAAATGACTAATATTACTGCCAGGGGACTGGGTGACCCGATTCTACTATGTCCAGCTAGGAAGACTCTAGGGCTAAGGTGACTGAGGGCAGTACACAAATGGACAAAAAAGATTCTTTTCTTGAAGAAAGGAAGCTGATGCTCATGCCTCTGGCCTCTCTGTCTGCCTCATCTGGTCATACTAAGGGCAGATGACATGAGCTTCTGCAAAGATCAAGAATGGTTTGTATCAGGTATGTGCTGATTCTGTATAACATCCATGCCCTCTTCTGGTCAAAGAATCCCTAGTGCCTTTTCAGAAATTACCTCTGCTCTGCTATGTGCAAGCTCACTGGGATTGTCCACCCTCTGGTGGGGCACTCTGCCATGCAGTAAGCATGGAGAGTGCCCCACCAGAGAGTGTATGACGAAAAGGAGAGTGTATGACGAAAGATATCGAAATTTGTTTCATCCTTGGGACTTTGACTCTCCAGTGGCATAAGTCAAGGATGGATAGAATAGTTAGCATTGATAAGTTGCCAATTAGCTTTTACTTCCTGGTCCCCCGGAGTAGCCCTTGTTCCTGTTATGTGCCTGTTTGTCCCGATGTTCTTTTGATTTGATGAGTTCTCTAATGCCTTTCCATTAAATTCCACTTTTGCTTAAGTTAACCAGAGTTGATTTCTGTTGCTTGCAATTAAAGAACCTTGACTGATATAAAAATAACAACAGCAACAACAAGATGCAGATGTTGTTTATTGAGTGCTAAGAGCTTTGCAGATGTTACCTCATCTAATGTTCACAATGACAATCTAAAGTAGATATTATTATCCTTGTCTTATACCTTAGGGTATTCAGAGTCATAAGCATCCCAGGCCAAATGATTCTTTCAAAACCTGGTTTGTTCTCCCAATGAAGCTCTCTGTATTAATCAGGTTTCTCTACAGAAACAGAACTTATAAGATAGAAGTAGATATAAATGAGACTTCTTATGGGAATTGGCTCACATTATTATGAAGGTTGAGAAGTCCTGTAGTAAGCCATCTGCAAATTGGAGAGCTTGGTGGCATAATTCAGTCCTAATCTGAAGGCCCAAGAACCAGGAAAGCTAATGTATATCTGCCAGTTCCAAATGATAGTCCTGTGAACCAGGGTGGGTGCCGATGTAAGTCCTGAAGTCTGAAGGCTCAAGAACTGGGAACTGTAATGTCCAAGTTCAAGAAGAGAGATGGGATTTGCTCTTCTCTATGTAGCCCTCTGATTTAAGTGCTGATTTCTTCCAGAAACACACTCATAGACACAAAGAGAAATAATGTTTTGCCACCTGTCTGGGCATCTCCTAGCCAAATCAAGTTAACACACACAAAATTGATCACCACACCCTCTATTTGGAGCCTCTAACGCATCTTGCACAGTCTTGTCTAGAGGGATTACTGCTCTGCTCAAATTCTCAGATTCAGGGCAAAAAACAGTTTACAAATGATCTATACTGATGGTAACAGATAAGCCCAGCAAGTTGGAAAGCATTCTTATTTTATTTGGACTCCCCTTTGAGGGGAGTGTTTGTTTATCTTCTGAATCAGTTGTTCATGTAAGTCAAGAAATTTCTAAAGGAAAGAAGTGAATTCTCAGCGGGAATGGTGAGAGAGCTGGTTTTAAAGAGCCAAAGGCCTACCATTGGTAAATGAGTAGAAACAGTTCTCAGGATGGGATGAAACAAGGAAGTAGGATGTTTCTGAAGATAAGGAACACAACAACTCTTGCACAACAAGTCTATCTAATAATAGAGCTAAGGTTCCACAGAATATATTTCAGGTCTATTCATGGATGAAACTGCTCCTGTTATCTAAAGCCCAGTTTAGCATTGGCTCAGTTCAGAGGCTACGTACTCTGAAGACTATAGAAGCCAAGTGGTAACATGCTGAATGAAAGGGTCAGATATGACACAAGAGGGACCTTGAAGTCTGTGAAGAGTAATTGGTCATCTCAAGGGTATGCTCTGGATATACTGCTGGAATTTCAAGTCTTCAGATAGTTGTGGATAGAGTTTATTTGGAGGCAAAGGATACTTACAGTTAAAATGAGAAGGAAAATTTTATTTGCCAGATCTTTCTTTAAAGTATTTGGAAAGATACCTTGATATATACTTGTTAGGAGAACTGTCCTACCTTCTTCCTACCTTCCACCATTCAAGCCAACAGTTATATATTGGATATTTCATAAATAGTTTGAATTTCTCCTTTCTTTTGTGTATTACATTATCTTAGTTTGAATTTGCCAACAGTCAAATGAGAGCAAAAAAATGAGGCTGGGACATGGGGTAGTTATGGGGGCACCATGAGAGTGGATGAAAACTTAAAAACATTGTCAACTTCACTTTTTTTTAAAAGTACCTGCCCTTCACACAGCATGTCCAATTTTCCATGAGATTGCTGCAGTTTCGGATGGTCTGTAAGAGGCATGGATGAATTGAGAGACACCTGGACTCTCACTAGCAATTTTGGCTCTTCAGGTGAGCCTGGGGATGTCTTCCTTTTGGGACAAGACATATTTCTCTTCTATGGGCCAAAACATGCCTGGTGATCTTGTTTATATCTCAGAGATGGTTCAGGACTCCAGCAGATGACTCTCAATTTTAATTCCAGAGGCACTGACAGTGTGTTGTCATCCTTGCTCAAAAGATCCAAATAGTCCCCATTATTATGGGCAGACTATATTAAAAAAGAGATTTTGATCTAATAGTTGGTCTATGTAAATTGCTTTACATTTGAATGACATTTGCATTTATATTTAAATTCTTCTTTTGGTCTGTTTTATGTTGATATAATAGTATCCCTTTGGGTAATTCATAAAGAAAAGACGGAGGCTGGGAAGTCTAAAGTCAAGGGGATCACATTTGACAATGGCCTTCTTGCTACCTAATCCCATGATGGAAGGTGAAAGGGCAAGAGAGCACTGTGTGTGTATGTGTGTGTGTGTGTGAGCGTGCACGCATGTGAATGTGCATACACATGCATGCACAAGGTGAGGGGAACAGGACGAACCCATCCTTCTATCAGGAACACTTCTGAAATAACGACCTTAACCCATTCATGAGGGCAGAGCCCCCAGGACCTAATCATCTCTGAAAGTTCCCACCTTTCAACACTATTACACTGGAAATTAAGTTTTCAACACATGAATTTTGGGGGACACAACCAAAGCATAACAATTCTCAACTATCTGAAGAAGAAATGGTCATTAGACACAGACTGACTTCTCCTTACTTCCCTTGGCACTGTCACTTTTTTCCACTTATACCCCAGAGCTGAGTGATCTGAAGCCAAATGTGGTGAATGGGATTTTTAGAGTGGAAATGCAGAGCTGATGGATGACTTCCTATACCTGACTGCTCTGTTATAGGAGGGCAAGCACTGAGCTCCTGGAAGCCTGTCCTTTGAAACTTCCAGAGTTGCTCAGACTCAAGTACAGAAGAATAGAAGGAAGAGGCATATTTCCTTTCCTGTTCCTCAGTATGTGTGTGTGTATGTGTGTGTGTGTGCGTGTGTGTGTGTGTGTGTGTGTGTTTATTGCAATGCTTTCCAAAGCCCAGATGCCATCTTTCAGGACTGAAATAGGCCAGGGTAGGCAGAATATCTTCATCAATTAGGGTTGCTATAATGAACTACCTTAAACTGTGTGGCTTACAATCAAGATGTTTATTTTTCTTTTAGTTTTAGAGGCTGGAAGTTCAAGATCAGAGTGTAAGCTAGGCCAGGCTCAGGTGAGGGGCCCCTTTTGTGTTGCAGACTCCCAATTTCTTGTATCCTCACCTGGCACAAAGATAGCAGGAAAGATTTCTGGAGTCCTTTTTGCAAGAACACTAATCCCATTTATGAGATCTTACAACTTCATGACCAAATTATATCCCAAAGGCCTGACTTCCTCATACTATCACACTGGGGTTTTAGAGGACACAGCATTCTGTACATCACACAGAAGTAGATTGAGAACATAAGACTGTCTACAAGAGGCAGCAGGTGCTAAAGGACTCATTGTTTCAAAACCTCATTGTTCAATGTTCTCAATGTTCTCATTTCGAGAACAAATGTCATGATTTTCCTGTGAAATCTTTAGCTTTTTTAGTAGGTTGATAAAAAATCTATTTTTAGTTTGCTGTGATACAATCACAGGTTGGGTTTGAACTGTGGGCCAAACATGATGTGTGATTTGGGTTAGCACATCAGGCTTAGTGATTATTCTTTGTACCATCTATATCACCAGCAGAACATGATCCTTGGTCCCAGGTGGAAAAGCCTTTTAAAAAACTTTGGAAGCAAATAAGAATTTCATTGTGTTTATGCTAAATACCAAATATTTCTGTGCCAAAGTCATTTTATAGGTGGTGCCAGCAGCAAGTGGCAATGGGTAGGGTCTTTAACCTGGAAGTTTAGGAAGCTTCAACCTAAATGCTTGGACTATCAAACCACAGAATACTTTGAGCAATTTTTGAGCTCTAATTTCATGCTGTAAGAGTTCTGAAAAAATCCTGGTTTTCCATCATAAGAAAAACCAGCATGAATGGCTGTGCAAGCCGTCCTCGTGCCTGGCCTCAATTGCTCCTGAATGTCCCAAGGAGGCATTTGCTCTGGGGGCTCCTGGGAGGAAAGGGCAGTTGATTGGTTAGTATGCAATTTAGGAAATGTGAGTGAGAGTTTGTCACACTGTCAGACACATTTTATAGCTCTCTAAATGGCAAGACTTTCTTGAACTTTTATGTAAGTATGGGCAGACCATCATTTTGAGTTCTTAAAGCAGAGCTGCAAATGATAAGGGCTGTAAACTGAGAGGAAAAGTCGGCCCATATCTGCCCTGCTAATGGCTGCAACCTAATGCTGCGGAATAGTGTTTATGCAGAGTGCTGAGGGTGAAATTGGCAATGTAATATAAGGGCAGGGAGCTTCTCTGTGGAATTTACGCAGAAGCCCATTTACCCAAGGTAAAGATAGGGAGGGAGACATTAAAACAACTGTTTCCAGATCTGACCGAGTGAGGTCTTCAATGAACCAAAAGGGAGGTTTTAAGCAGAACATTTTTTTTCCTAATTACAAAAGCAGCTCAGAGTCAATGTAGAGAAAAAAATTATAGAAAAGAACAAAATGGGAAAAACCCAACTCACCTCTGAAGTCACCAAAGATCGTTACAGCTCACATTTCAGAGTGTGATCTTCTAGTACATTTTCTTGTGATTGTGGGTGCACATCTACACAAAAATGATAGTCTCCCATACATCTCAGGAACTGACTGACTTCTCTCAGCAATTTAAAGTCATGCACCATGTTGTATTTGTGGCTGTATAGTATTTCGTGCTTTGGAACAAAATTTGACTTTCCCCTCTTGTTGGAAAATTTGGTTATTTCCAGTTTTCAAAAGCATAAATAATTGCCATTATTATCCTGAAGCATACCCTCTTGCACATTTCTGATCATTTCCTTGGAATAAATTTCTAGAAGCGAAATTACTAGAGCAAAAGTCATGCAGCTCTCTTTACAGAGGTCACTGCTTAGCACCCCATCCCCCTCCATGGTCTCACACATCTTCTCTGGGCCAACAATATGTACATGTTTCTATAGCTGGACTTGTAGCTTGAGGCTCCTATAGCCAACAATCTCCATTGAACGCTATGTCTCAGCCCCCATAGAGTGGACACACTGTAAGTGGAATTCAAAACCTCCTATTCAACCCCCATCCTGGATAATCACCATTTTCCAGGGGGTCAGGACAAAAAGCTTGTCAGTGTCTTCTTCCTTCTCACTCCTACATCCAATAAATCATCAAATTATGAGACTGCTTTCTGCAAAGTGTCTTGAATCTTTCTATATGTTTTTATTTTGTCAGGGGATTCCTTCAGAGGTTCTATAATTCTGAATACTCTTGTCAGAGATACATCAATCTGTTCAACACATTGCAATGCAGTAGGACATAAAGGATTCTTTATCCTAGGAATTTGTACCTTAAAAAAGAATGACCAGGCCAGGCATTGTGGTGCACGCCTGTAATCCCAGAGGCTTGGTAGGCTGAGGCAAGAGGATCACAAGTTCAAAGGCAGCAAATGGAGGAACTTCAGATTGCGTACAGGGAAATAGAGGGGGAGGGGGCGGGGGTATGAAAAATGGTGGAATGAGACAGACATCATTACCCTATGTACATGTGTGATTAACAAGAATGGTATGAATGTACATCATGCACAACCATAGAAATAAAAATTTATACCGCATATGTGTACAATGAATAAAAACAAAGTCTGTAAAAAAATAAATAAATAAGTCAGCCTCAGCAGTCATGAGGAGCTAAGTAACTCAGTGAGATCCTATCTCTAAATAAAATACAAAATAGGGCTGGGAATATGGCTCAGTGACTGAGTGCCCCTGAGTTCAATCCCCAGTACAAAAAAAAAAAAAAGAATGACCATGACTATTTTGAAAAAAAATGGTGAGCTACTGAGCTAATCATGGTGTTAGGATTCAACCACTTCTCCCCTCACACTTTTGACTGGCTCTGTTCATTTTCTTCGAGAAAGTGTCAGGTCCGAGTGATCTGGGTGGGATGTTTAAGGAGCAGGTCAGGCTGTGGCCCTCTGCTGATGTCCACAGCCCATGAACTTCTCCTTTGCCACCTGGAGAACTTCCTAAACACAGGCTGGATTTCCCTTCTCTTTGTCTCCAGGCCTGGCTTAGGTCCTGGATAAACCAAGTGCTCAGGAGATGTTTGAAGAAATAGAGAACAGACTCAGTTCAGACTCATGCTGTGCTGGGGGCCTGGCCAAGATGAGAAGTGAGGCCAGAATCCCTGGCCTCCAGATTCTAGTAACTGAGGAAATTGCTCATGCAAGGAAGCCTTGGCTGCTGGCAAGGAGACAGCTGTGGTTTCTGGCATCTGCTGCCTGCACACCCACCTGCTATCTCCCACCTTTACTATCTTCTGAGCACTGTTCATCCAATAAGCAGAGACAACTTGTCCTTCCAGACCATACACTGCCTGGTGAAGGCATTTATAAATGACTTGCTGTCCTCAAACCAGGGGATGCATTTTAGTTATCTATTACTATATAACGAATTGGCACAAACTTAGCAGCATAAAACAACACACATTTATTATCTTAGTGTCTGTGGGCCAGGAGTCCAGCCAAGCCTTATTTGGATTCTTAGCTTCACAATCTCTAACAAAATTGCAAGCAAAGTGTCAGCCAGGGCTGAGGCCTCATTTGAAGGCTTGACTGGGGAAGGTTTTTAGCGGAATTTAGTCCCTTGAGAGGACCAAAGACATAACTTCCCAGCTGATTGTTGGCCAGAGGCCACACTCATTTCTTTCATTAGGGACTTCCAATTGCTTACCCAAAACATGCAAGTTGAGAGGAAAATAGAATCTTCTAGGAAAATGGAAGTTAATTTTTGGTAGCCTTTTCACAGAAGAGACATCTCATCATAGTCATCTTTGCTGTATTCATTGGATTAGAAGTAGGCCACAGATTCCACTTACCTCCAAGGGAAGAGGGTTATGCAAAGATGTGAACACCAGGAAGTGGTGATCACTTTTGACCATCTTAGGGGCTTCCCACCACAGGTAGGTTAATGATGCTCTCATGAGCTCCAACTGAGTTCCTTTGTCACTGAAGTTGGATGCTCTTCAATAGGATCTTAATGTCCTTTTGGCTTTATCACTGGTTATGTTCACTTGCTCATTCCCTTGGCTAGTTCTTGAATTCTTTGAGATCAGGCCTAGCTTTCTCACTCTCCAGAACCATCCCTAGGTTAGTGCCTAATGAATCTTTGGTACTAACTACACTCTTAATGACTGAGGGAAGAGGCTACATCAAAGCTGGTAAGATTAAAGAAATGAAGCAGAGCCATGGCCCCAGCCTACCTGCATGCCCAGCTTGGTGACAATGGGAGTTCATGGTACAATGGACAGACCATGCCAGCCTGCAGTCTGGGCTGTGTTCTCTGCTTCTTAGATGGTTCTGCAAAGCCCATCTCCTCCAGGGAACCTGGTTGTATTAGCCTGACTCTGACTGCTTCTACTTTTTAAACCACTTAGGCTTCTCTCTCCTGATGCTGTCAGTGTTCTCAGCCTTTGCTTTCTAGTCTAGAATTAGGGTCAGGGAGGCCCTCTCCTTTAAATGTTTAACCCCTCACTCTACCAGCTGCTCTCAAACTCAATGGCAGGATATCTCAAATTGATCCTGTCATGTAGTTGCCAGGCCAGTTCTGTCTAGTGTTCAAGGAAATTTAGAAATCAAGACTTTTTATGTGCAACTTCTCCATTTTAAAAAATGTGCACATTTCCAACAAAACATATCCACAGGATGGTTTGGCCTGAGAGTCACCAGCATGTAATGCTTTGATTCCTGTGACCCTTGCAGTTTGTTGTAACGTCTTTGAGACTGGATCATCCACATCTTACTATGTTTTCCCCACAGGGCCTGCCACAGTGCGTTCTCCTTTGGGGCTGTACACAATTGGTACACAGCAAATGGCTGTTGGGCTGACATGTTCTCTCGAGGAGGATGGGGTGGCACCCACTGTGAACCTCTGCAGGAGAATGGTCACTGTTTTGGTTGACGTTGCTGCTATCTGAAGTGAGCACATGTGGAGCGCCACTTCAGGTAGTGAGGGAAGGCTTGGGGTTCCCATCCCCAATTCTGTAAGTTGCAGGAACTACTCAGGTTTCAGCAACTTGAATGAGGCTGCAAGAATTTGATTTCTGAAACTCTGAGGAGCAGCACAGAAATAGCACTGAAGGGCTTATTTATGTTCACATTCACAAACAAATCAAATGCATTTGGACAATTTGAAGTCCAAAATAAGTTAAAAATAGTGCTGGGGGACAAAGCTAGCACAGAAAGTCTATTAACGGCTGATCCACATTAATGACCTCCAGCGAGCCTGGCTGCCAACAGCAAGCATTGGAGTTTGGGAGATGCCAGATGTCATCTGGGCTTAGTCCCTTTCTGTGGCTTGGCTTTAGGAACATGTGACCATGTCACTGCCATTACAGAGATTAAACAACACTCCCTTTCAGTCTGAATTAGGGAGGTCTCTCTCACAATGTCTGATCTAAAATATGCTCTTGAAGCCAGGAATCTCTCAGATCAGAGCAGTGGGGTGGGAACATTCAGCTTTGCTTGTTCACTTTGAGTGTGGGGGAGTTCTTTTATGGTAAGAAGAGAAAATAAAACTCTGGAGTGAGCAAGAGCTTGGATTCAGCTTATGGGAGACAATAGGGAGGTTACCTAAACTAATGCTTTTCAAGCAGCTGCAGGGGAAGACCAGGTTTTGTATTTCCCATCAGTCATGGACCAATACTTTTGTAGACTACAATAAAACTTGAATTATGAGAAAAATGAAATTTAAAAAAAGCCATACAATATACAAGCCCCCAATTTTTATCATTAGATTGAACAATCATACTCTGTTACTTTGTCAAATTGCTATTGAGGTTTCGAAGCATTCTCAATTTCAGCTGTTCATCATGATCACAGCCAGGTAAAATCAAACCAGAAGACTTCCATGTACCTGAGCTTTCCCACCTCTGTGCCTTGCTCAGCTGTTTGTTCCATCTGCTAGAAACTACCCCTCCTGATTCTCTTTCCATGCAGAGTGACCACTGAGTATCCTCTCAGGCCAAATCTGTGGGTGACACCTCTTGCCGTTCTTCTTTCCATTCTCCAGAGTGCTTTACTGGAGACCTGTCCCTCTTGCCTGTATCCACCTGACATGCCCTGACTGAGGCCTTCATCTCCCATCATGCACCCTTCACAAGGCTGCCTACCAAAGAGATAAATAGCACACATATCCAATCACATTGCCTGCTGGCTAAAATCCTTCCTACAAGGCTGAACCTAAGTACCTGAATGTGTGACCCACAGACCTCCAGCTGATGCCCTCCTGCCTCCTGACTCCTGCATCCCTGTCATGTCTTGGTCATCTTCCTGGACTGTCTGCTGTCCCTGGATGTGCTCTGTTCTCTCCTGCTTCAAAGTCTTTGCCCCTGCTGTTATTCTGGTCTGATCTCCCGATCTCGTTCTTCTTCTGTGCTGGGGTTACCAGCACCCCATGCCTGGAAGGTTATGCCCGTCTCCAGGCGGCTGTGTTTGAATGTGTGACTGTGAGCTAAGGCAGGGTGCCAGTATTAACTAGACTTTCTCAAACCGAGGAATTTCACCCAGGAGTACCCAGAAAAGCAGCTTCCCTGCCTTAAGGGCTCAAACAAAATCCATAGTTTATACATGTTTTCCAACACTTTTCTCTGTATTATTTCAAGATCAGGCTGAGTGTTCCCTCCCCTTAGAGACTTTTTCCTGCCTCTCTCACCCTCACCGTTCCTGGTGATCCTGTTAATATTCCTTTTTCTTGTAACACTTGTCACACTCAAGTTCTTTTCTTTCCTTGGAGTCTGTCCACTCAATGCTTCTTGAGGACAGATCTCTGAGAGTGACTTCTGTCTCCCCAGCCCAAAGTTCTGGGCTTGTCCTTGGGAACTACCTCAAGGCTGTGGGCTGATTGAAAGGGGACAGGAGGCACAGGTTGGAACAACATCAATAATACAACACTGTTATGCATTCTCAGTGGAGTGGGGTTGGTGGAGAGGTTGGGAGCTCTAACTTGCAATGAAAGGACATGACTTCTGGTCAGACATCTAAAAGCAGAGATCATTCAGAGTTCATTCAAATGAACACCTAGCTTCTTCCTTGCTTGTGTGGTGAGCATGGGTCACATAGCCTTCCTCTGAGCACATGGAGCTCCTGGTGCCACAGTGGTAACCTGTCATTTCTCCCTGTCTTCTCCTCTCCCCTCATGTACTTTACATCACTTCTCACACAAACTACCTGCACCTAGGTTTCTGTTGCACATCTGTTTCCGGAATCCAGAACTAAGAAAGAACTTCATGGTCAACACTCTTGTGTCACCTGCAATCTAGAGCCACAGATGGAAAAAAAGGAAATAGTTGCAAGTCTAAAAGGTTCTGAGGAATATGCATCACGGCAGAATAAAGTATTAGGAAGGTGTGGACAAAGTGACACTTGCAAATTTGTGAACACATGAAACAAAGTGGTGGATAGCATTTGCTGATCAGAGGAGGAGTGTCTAGTCCTATTTGGAGATAGGATAGTTTCACAGAAGTGTAGATGGAGTTATCTGAAGTGATTCAAGTGTTGAACAGCTAATTAAAGCAGAAAATACCTACAGTGCTTGTGCATGGAGAACTATAATTGCCAACATTAGAATGCCCCAAGCATTACCTTGCTAAATGTCCACTGTAACTTTCTGCGCTGTCCCTAGTTTATAGAAGAGGAAGTCAAAACTCAGTACTTTGCCCATGTGGAACCAATGTATGAAAACAGGAATCCACAGAGACAGCCTTAGATCATGGTAACACCTCATTGGTGATTCCATTTAGATTCTTGTGTACTGAGTTCCTAGTGAACCAACCTTGTTCCAGGACCTGTTTACTTAGTATTTTGTCCTGTACTGGCTCTTCCAGATTAAACATTAATATTAGTAAGATTAAGTTACTATTTATCCTATGCAAATGTGCTTGTGTTGGGTAAGCTGAATAATTTATGTGACGGTAAAGGTGTCATCCCAGGTGTTGCAGACCAGAGAGCTGCTATCACCTCGTTCTGTGATGCTGTGCCACTGTGGCCAGGCAGCCCTGACAGACTCTGAGACGGGAAACAGAAGCCTGTGCTGCCCTGCGGCTTTCTGTCAAAGGACAAAGATCAAAGAAGCCGGAGAAGGGGCAGAAGGCAGAGTCCACTTGGATAGGAGCAGTCCGAGGGGTCAGGCTAGAGCACCACACAGACAGAACCAGTGCCTTTTACCTGCAGGTGGCCCACACTGCTGCCCCTCCTGAGAAGCTATGCTGTCTTCTCCAGAGCCATGTTCTTACCCAATCCTCCAATCCTCTAAAAAACTCCTGGGACTTCAACTTGTGCTGAGGTCTCCACCAACGCCCCTCTTTCTTTTTGACTTTCTCTGTCTCTCGCTCTGTTGGTCTTTTCATCTGTCTGTCTCTGTCTCTCTTGGCTATGTCCCTGTCCCAATCTCTCTCTCTCTGTGTCTCTGTTTCACTGTTTCTCTCTCTCTCCTGCCTCTGACCACTTCCCATTCTGTTCGCATCACATAACTTTGGAGATCTCTGCTTGTCACACCTTTCCTCATGGTCCATCATTCCATCATTGTTTCCTCATGTCTAATGGAGCCTCTTTTCCTCAAATATGTCTAAGACGTGTCTTTTTTTTTTTTAAAGCATCATGGGAGATTGACACTGGGTGATGGGGCCAGGAAGCAGGAGCTAGGAAGCAAGCCAGGGAGATAGGAACTCAGGAGAATCTTCCCTGAGTTCCAAAGCTCATCACCACTGTGGGCAACTGGGGATCAATCCCGCAGAGTCCTCGGAAAAACTGTCTCTTCTGTGCCTAGACTTGTCTGCTTTGAAGGAAGGGGGGCATTGCATATGTGCCTCTCAGGCTTGAGAACTTTTCTATACTTTTGGATTTCCCTGGGAGCAGCTGAAGGAGCATCACAAATTTGGAGAAATACCCGGGACAAAAAAGGTCAGAAACTCAGCAGGCTCGATGAGATTGGATAGTGACCGTGAACAGGAGAGCTGCCCACCCCAGATGCAACTGAAATCTGAGCTGGGCACCCCAGGAAATAAGACACAGAAACACCTGTTACAACTGCAGGTTGGCTGCAAAATGATACCAAGGATTTGTAATGTGACTGAAAGTCAAGTCCCCCGTGACTTGGCTTTAGCTGATATTTAACCTTTAACAGCCACTGCTTTTCTGCTACAGACAAAGAAGTCCACCCCCTTCACAGCTAGTAGCTCATCACACTTTCCCACCTGTCTTTGCTTCACCCTTTTCACACCCTGGGGTGTCCCGCCATCCTAGTCCCTCTCTTTGCATTCATATAATGTCTATATGCCTATCACGTCCCACCACTACCAAGAAACCTCTCACGTTGGCTCTGCTCTCGGTGTCTATACTTCCAATTTGTCTTTTATCAGAACTACCTTCTACATTTCTCTTTCAGGTGCTTTTATTCACTGAACTTCCTTGTATATCTTCGACTACTTTAAAATTGCGGGCACTGATGCTAGGGACCAAGAGCATGGAGATGCTGCCCCTGTTGCCTTGGAGTTTACACTGAGAGATTTGAGTACAGGCAGCCAGTAAGTTCCTTTGGGGTGAGAAATGTCTTGTCTTCCCATGTGATATTCTAGAACCCAGCAAGGGACTGGCCCAGAGAAGTTGATCTTTTAGCTCTTGTTTTCATTCCGAGTATGTAGCTTTTCCCTCTTTAACTCCCTCAAAGGAAATGAAACTTGTTTTGCCAAACTTCCTCTCAGTTTTGCAGCCTCAGGGTTTGGTGGAGATTCTAGGTTCTGCTGCAAAACTTTCCACCTTCTCTGGCAGTCTGGTGCCTGTGTGGCTGCACAGGCCCTTCAGAGGAGGCTGTGATGGAGGTGGACAGGAGACCCACCAGAAGGAAAAGGCCAGGAAGCTTGGTCAAAAATCTCTGAGGGGGCAGTTACATTTTCTGGGCAATGGCAAACCTCTGTCTTTTGCTTGCTGAGAATCTTCCTAAATGCTGGCTCCTCTGGACTCCTGGGCCACAGGGAGACTGAGCTTCATTCTAATATAAACATCATCATCACCTGACCAGATGTCCCATGAGGGGCAGCAGGAGTTAGTAACTATAGAAAGTGTGTACTAAATCCAGAAGAGATCTAGTGGTTTTATTTATCTTTCTGTCAATCCTCAATACAAGATAAGACAGGCTTTAAAAACATTCCAATCGATTAAATAAAAGCTTGGGCTGGTTCTGTGGCTCTGATTTTTTTTTTTTTAAGTTTTAAAATGATAAACTGTGTCTATCTTAGATATACATTTACTCTTAAAAATAATAAAAATAGCTGGGCGTGCTCGCACTTGACTGTAACCCCAGCAGCTCAGGAGGCTGAGACAGGAGGATTGTGAGTTCGAAGACAGCCTCAGCAAAAGCGAGGTGCTAAGCAACTCAGTGAGACCCTGTCTCTAAATAAAAATACAAAATAGGGCTGGGGATGTGACTCAGCGGTTGAGTGTCCCTGAGTTCAATCCCTGGTAAACTCCCCAACCCCAAATAATACTAATAAAAATAGGGAGTCATCCAGTTTAAGAATTGGAGTAGCACCCCCATGCCAACTGCATCTCCCTTCCTCTTAAGGATTAACCCTTCCAGATAACCATTATGCTAAAATTGGGTTTGTCATTCCTTAATTTTATTTATAGCTTTATCATATGACACACATTCCTAAATACAATATTTAGTTATGTCCAGTTTTGAAATTTAAATATTTCTAATATACATATTTGCATTTGTAATATGCTTTGTTCCATGTTAGTTTTAAAACTCACTCACCATGATGAATATAGTTATTATTCTCATATATTTCAGTGCCATATAATATTCCATATTATGTTTAATATGGAAATTTGTGCTTGCACATATCCAGTTTTCCATGAATGAGATTTGGGTTTTCTTAAAGTTGTTTTTCTTTTAGAAGTCATGCCATGAACCCTTGCATACATGGATTCTGGGATATATATGTAAATGTTATTATTAGGATGGTGGTTTAACATCAGTGAGAGAAATATGACAAGTATTTTGTTGTGTTCCTTTTGCCATCTTGAAATGAAATTCTTAAATATATATATGTGTGTATATATATGTGTGTGTGTGTGTGTAACATTCTCACTCATAAAATTTCAAGAAGTTAATGCAACATTCTCAATGTAATATAAGAAAAACAAAAGTAACTTATAATAAAAAGAAAGTTGTATTAATATGTAAATTTTAGGGAACAATTGCACTGGGGGACAGAACAACAATGTTTGTATCTGTTAAACTACTATGATTCTTCCAGTTATGAATGCAAATACACATAGGTGTTTTGAATTGGTAACTCAAATATCATATGCAAAGTTCCCAGTAGAGATTTGATTTTCTGAAATGTTGATCAATTTTTAGTGACTTTCAAACAAAAGCAATAGCAAAAAACACAATCTCCCCTTCATTTAGGAGGCATTTCCATTCTTAGAAAATACAATACATTTAAAGATATGAAAGTGATTAGTTTGATGTTTATAACTTTATTTGCAAAATAAAATTAGAATTGGATTGCAGGATCGGATAAGTATAAACAGATATTCACCTGCATGAATCATGTGGTCCCACATTTAGTCATGTGAGAAGCAAGCTGATTCACCTTTGTTTGTGACTGCCCCAGAAAAATGTAGAACATCTGGCATTCTTTCCCCTATTTACTAAATTGCCAGAAGTTCACCTTCCTCATTGTGACATTCCCAGGTTTCCAAGATTCCCCTGGGGAGGTGGTCATGGTGTTATTGAGAACTACCTATCTAGGATATGCTGATTTAAGAGCAGATTTGTACCTAACAAAGGTGCATATTTAACTTTAGGAGGTAGTGACCCTTGGTTTTCCAAGAGGAAAGAAGGTTGCATCTACCACTAGGGCATGAGAATTTCTAGTGCCTGTTTACTTATATGCATTTGGAATTGTCAGATTTTACATTATGGCCTGTCTGGTCTGGTAAAGGAGTAAAATTGCATGTCATTATATTTTCTTAACTTTCCATGTGGTTAAGCATTTTTAGACATTTATGGATTTTTTTAATGGTCCTTGAGGATTGAACCCAGGGGCAGTCTATCATTAACCTACATCCCCAACCCTTTTTAAAATAAAATTTAAAAAGTTTTGAGACAGGTCTTGCTAAGTTGTTAATCTGGCCTTAAACTTATGACTACTCAAGCTTGGTTTTGGATCATTAGTGTTTCATATGAACTGATCATGTCATTGGCCCATGTTTTATGTTGTTTCTTATTTATTTGTGAGCATTTTTTATTTTCATAGCATAGTGATCCTTTGTCAATTATATGTAAGCAATTTTTTCAGGTTTATGGCTTTGTGTTTTCACTTGTTTCATGGTGCCTTTTGATGAGAAGTTTGTAATTTTAACTGTATATTTAAACATGTAAAATTATCTGATCTTATAACTTTCTCTGGGCAAAAATCACCCATGGGCTCAGTGAGCTCATTTACCTGTCTATATTTTTCTAGCTTAGTAAAACACATCACACCTGTCCCCTTCTACCCCTCCTATAGACACACATTTTGCAGATTACCATGGCATCCTTAAGTAGCTATTGTTATGTTCTTCTGTGTTCTTTCTATTGTCTAAAGTGTTAGTTCAACATCTGAACCTCAGTGACTATGAGACAAATACTTAAAAGCAGAACTGCCTATGACCCCAGATACTCTATGGGCAAGCAGTTATCTGTCTGAGAATTTCTGAGTTAATTGAATCCCCAGAATCATCCAGCAAGTCTGATGTAAGTTCTGAAGGAAGCTAAGGTTGTAATGCCACTGCCTCTAGATGTGTAAGTATAAAAGATAACCAAGAAATTAAGAAAGATTTTTTGCATCTTGATTTCTGTTTTCAGACTAGGCTTCCTATCTTTGCGATGAAGTTATCAATTGAGTACACTGTGTGCATTGATGAATGGGTGCATATAGGAAATCTCTAAAAACAGAAGTCTAGTGAAGTTGATGTAAGCTTTCTCTTCTGGGGAATAAAATTGTGGAGAAATTTGATCAATTATGACATAGACCTAAAGGGAGAAATTGCTTCCCATGAGAACATTCAGTTATATCTAGCCTCTTTCAGAAGTCCTGGAACACTTCTGAAAGCAAATTTTCTCAAGCTTACCCAGGCCACCCCATGTTCAGCTCACATCTGGTGCTAAGGACTGTGGCCTACAGAGCTCTCTATAGCAGAATTCAGCATCAGACCTCTCTGACCAAACCTTTAGTTCAAGGATAATTACATAAATTTGTGCTTAATGTATTTTCAAATCAATGCAACAACTTGAAGATTAATTTATAAACATAGAATATGGTGAGAAATGCTGCATTAAAACCCTACTTATCTTTATGGATTAGAAGTTAGTGTTGGGGCAAATTTATGACTGTCTTGGGAAACCCACAAAACAATAGACAGTTCTCCTGTTTCCTAAAGAAGCACTGATATTGTCTCTAAGGGTGCATTATGGTTTGAAGATTGTTCTTCTCCTCCAAAGCTCTTATTGAAATTTAATCCCTGTGATGAGATATTAAGAGATCCAGCCAGGTATAACCTTTAAGAAGAGGTTGGGGCTTTGCCCTCATTAATGCATTAATCCATTCATGCAATTAATGGCTAATGGGTTACCATGAGAGGGGATCTGTTATAAAAGCCAGTTTGGCTGGATCTCTCTTGCCCTCCCTGACTCTCATGCTCTTCACTGCCTCAGGACTCTGCCAGCAAAAGGACATTACCAGATGCAACCCTTTAGCCTTGGACTAGAACCATGAGCCAAAATAAACATTTTTCTTTATAATTTCCCTAGTCTGTGCTATCATTTTATTAGCAACAAAAAAATGAACTTACATAGGGTAGGAAGAGGGATTAAAAATTGAAGTCTTTTTCCTCGGGATGGCATTGGGGTATTTTTTTTATATTAGAACATAGATTCTTCAGTCTCCTAAGTCTGCCACTCCCTCCACAAACGAGGTGTGAGAATGTGTCCAATGTCTGAGCCAAATCCCAAGCAAGCCAGTTACCCAAAACAAAGCCACTTTCAACTAGGCCTGGGTCAAATGTCCAGTGGTTTCCACACTCCTTCTGAGTTTCCCCCTGGGTCAGAAAAGAATCTTGCATCTGTATCCCTATTCCTGGTCTCCGATGTTGGGAAAATAAGTATGACAGTTTGATGTTACAGATCCCATAATAGGCTTAACAAAAAAAAAAAAAATAAATAACAAAACCCCTCACCCCTCAATTAAGAAAACAGAAACAGAAAACCTGAAAGCTCAAGAACTGCTCATCAGAGTGGAGGAGGAGGGGAGGTAAGCTTGTTTCATTACATTCTGTTTCTGTAAGACCCAGGAGACTGTAAAAGAAGAAAGCACCAGAGAATATTTGCTGTTAGTATGAAAGGCAGCATCTGGCAGAGGAAATGCTGCCTGATAGGACATGGGTGCAAATGCTTCTTGACAATTCTAATCAAGGAGTGTTCTCGTTAGCATTCAAGATGGCTGGGATGATAAATTATATGAATAATTTTGGTTCTTTGTCAAGATGTGGATGATATCTTCCCGCAACACATCTCTGGCTGTGCATCCTTAATTACTAGCTAAAGAGCAGACAGGAGGCACGCAGCTCAGGAACATCCCTTATGCTACAGAAATGACACATGGATTCGATGGGATGTATGTTAGAGAAACAAATGAGACAGCAAGTTTCTCAGCCACAGCCTTCCTGGGACCCTTGCATGAGAGAGGACATGGCTTGTCTCGTATAATCTGGAAGCAATAAGAAGACTTGGAATTGTGCAGGGTTTATTTAGGAACTGGGGCTGGGTGGCTGCAACAGCCACCATCTCTTACCAGGCTCCCTTCAGACCAACTTTGCATTTCTGATTTTAGACAAATAATACATGAGAACTATGACACATTTTAAACATTTAAAATGTGCCAAGCATTATGTAAGAACTTCATAAATATCATTAGTATGACCAGCTTCATCAACTCCAGGGACAAATATAAAGACAGTACTTGGAAAGATAAAAATTTACTGAAAATTCTGCATATTCTATTAAGAGCAAGTGCCATTTAGCATAGGAGGAAGGCCATTATCTGATAATTTATCATTTGAAAAGCCACAACATAATGATATTCTGGCCCTAATAAAATTAGTCACCACTGAAACTTTCCTCCTGAACACTGGTCTCTATTCTTGCTTGTCATACAGATTGTTTTTTTCTCCACTTAAGTATCTGCTTCTTATTGGCTCTCGTAAAGCTTTGACTAAAAATGCAAACAGTCTAAAGCAAAATTATAGATCTTGGAGAAAAATTTTCTAAAGTGAATAAAAGTAATGTGAATGAACTATTCAAATTCCACACAAACTCATTGATAAATGAGGGTCTGAGTTATACTGAATAACAATGGAAGAGAAAATTAATCCAGATGATTAACAGAAAAGGTACTTAACAAAGGAATAATTTAAAAATCAGAGAATGAAGACAGGCTCATGGAAAAAATTGAAGGTTTTTATGACAGTCATCTTTTTATAACAATGCTGAGAAAATAAGTAATGAAACAAAAAATAATGTATCTTACTATTATACTATCAAGTTAGTGGTCTCCTAAGCACAACCATTGGTTCAGGGATGGTATCTGGAGAAACTTTTGTCATTAGCCATATCTGTGCTGAAATCAGCCTTCCTCACTAACACCACTCTCCTCCATGTAAATTAATTTCAAGAGCCTTATAGCCCTGAGCTGTAGGTGGGCCCATCCTGGAACACCTTTGAACCTAGGAGAGTTGACTCAGTCAGGAGATATAGCATGTGACTTGTGTGGGGAAATACAATGTGAATGGAAATGATGCTTGGGGAAGAAACTTTGTAAGCCCTTATGCAAGTCATATCATCATTTCCCCAACATTGTAATACCTGTGGAGGCACATATCAAGACAAAACCCCAAAGTCATCTTTTCCCAAGGTGAAGTCCTCTGCCCATCTATTCTGATACATATTCACTACCTCTTTCTATAAAATCTTTTTAGCTCTGTAATGGCTCATTATTACTGAAACATTCAATTAATGGTATTTAAGTAACATTATGAGAAACCTAAGTGTTTTACATGAACTGTATCAGTATTTAATCTCAATAAAAATTATGAGACAACATTTGTTATCCCCATCTGCAAAAGATGGAAAGACTAAGACTTAGGGAGGGCGGTCAACTGATTAATGGACACATAGCAGAACCAGAATTTGATCTCTGATCTCTTTACCATCCACACATGTTCATTTAACCACCATGATCTTCTAAGATTCTGATAAAATCCAACTCTATCAGTTTGTATACACAATGTCTGTTTTTACTACATTCATTGAGTTTGTTCCTTGCAGGCTCTCAGGGCTAAGTACTCTGTGCTAGTAGTTATCCAACTAGGTCAAGGAGAGTATGAAGGTGTTTGTGCACATACACACACACACACACACACACACACACACTTGCTTTGAAAATACATGATGTGCATACCTGTGGTTGTGCACTTATCTTCTTGAAGGTTCTGAGTATTAATTATTTGGCATCCATATGGCAAGAGGCAGCCCTTGTGTTGTATGGGTAGGTACACAGGTGTGGGTGTGGAGTTGTGTGTATCAGGGAGAAGAATTGGCTTGGGTGGCTCAGCAGAGCAGGCTGTACACATTTATCAATTCATTCCTCTTTGTCCAGGAAAGAGTCAGAACATGGCTCTTACTAACAAACATACATCAGAGAAACATGACCCCAAATGCCCTGAGAGAGTTGATATCCCCAAGGCTATTAGTGCCTACATCCTTACACAAATTCTAGCTGAACTTTGACTAGAAGCAAGGCCTTGCACTGTGTGTGTGTACACGCACACACATGTGCATAGGCAGGAAGGGAAGGAATATGAAAGACAGCTCCCACTGCAAGTATCTCAATCTCTAATATTGCTTGAAAATTGTTCTATTATGAGTCAATATGAATGGACATGGAAACCTTTTTAAGGGATACTAAGTGGAAACTCAAACTGCAGAACTTAATGTGGAGTTCATATTTAATTCTAGGGAAAAAGAATTTAAGTAAAATTCAGTTTAAGTACCTATCTTATGAAAGGCAGTAAAAAAAAAATTCTCCCATGATCCTTATGGAGTTTTGGGGGAATTTTTCCCATTTACCTTTGTGTCTGTGTTCTGGACTCTGGCTGAATTATTCATATACCCCTCACCTCTTATTTCTCTTTCCTCCTGAATTGAACTAGTCTTTTTCCTTGTCACGTGCATCAGTGCAACACAGGTTGGCCTGGCCTCTCAAAAGGGTAGAAGCTCTTTGTGCTCTGCAAGGGTGGTGTAGACCCTGCTCTGGTTGGGGTTGTCTTTACTGCGAAGACTAACAGGTAGCTGCGGGGCCTCATTACTCCAAGGGAGCATTATTCTGGAGAAACCAGTAGCAGGAGAGGGCTCTGTGTGAGCATGGACATGGTGAGAAACACTCCATGGTTTGGAGAGGGTGCTTGAGAGACAATGGGAGGCAGACTGCTAAGGCCTCAGACCTCAGGTCCTGCCCCAGTGTCCTCAGATGCCCCACTCACCAGATTGAACTTTTCTGATAAGTCATTTGTCAGTGACAGTGTCTGAGCAAACAATCCATTTGGGCAGGGCTGAGAACCACTGAGACTAAGCACTCTGCAAGAAGGCATAGGCAGATTGATCAAAAAGGTATTTCTGTAGCTTGGGAGGGAACAGCCTGGACTAGGGGAGCTGAAGTGAGGATTGAAGAGGAAGTGCAACCTTAAGATCTGTTGCCAGCTCAGGTGAGGGACTCAAGGAATGAAAGGGCACAGACTAGGAGACCATGGGGCCTCTGGAGAGAAAGAATAATCTGGTGGATGGGAGGAGAGATGGAGAAGGCTAAAACTGGTTTCTGGGTGGGAAGCTGAAGACAGTTCACTTGGTAGCCCTGTTAATGCTTGGATTCAGATGAGCTCACACACAGACTTCTAGCCTCCACTGGAGATAAAAATCAACAGACATTGAGCAGCCTGTGGCTATTAGTGGGCTGGACATAAATCCAAGGAGCAGCGCAGGTCCCGATAGATTCTATTTGATAAAGGAGGGGAAGAAACACCACCAAGGAGAGGGAGCTGGATCATGCTAAGACAGTGTCTCTCAAAGTTGCTTAGGACCTCCAAGTGAAACTGGAGTTTTTGAGATGAGATTGGATTCCCCCTTTTGCCAGTTTCCTCTGGGTTCTTGTCTAACAAATTCTGAAGAAAAAAATCCTTGGACAATCACAGACAGGAAGAGTAAATGGAGCAGGATTTATTTAAGTGAGAAGAGATAGAACTCCCACCATTTGGGCAGAAAACCCCATTTCAGTGTGCCAGCTTAGGAGTTTATATATGGTTTTGGGCAAAGCATAGGGAAAAATCTATGCAAAATAGGTATTGGAAAAGAATCAAGAGCATCATCCTGGTTCACCCCCACCTTTCTTCCTATAACTTCCATCTGAGTTCACCCCCAACTTCCATTTTCCACCTCTGGGACAAAGAAGTTGGCTGAAGGTATTCTCACAGGTGAGCCTTGAGGTCTTTTACATTTGAAATAGGTCCTGATAGTGCTCATTAATATGTCTACAGGTTAGCCTCCAGGTATGGTGGAATAGGGCCCATTATCCTGTCTGCCTGGTTATTTTACTATCTCTTCTATTTTATCCTCATTCCCTTGCCATGCTGCTGAGGCTGGCTTTGGACTTGCCATCCTCCTGCCTCAGCCCACAGAATCTCTGGGATTACGGGCATGTCCACTGTGCCTAGCTAACTTAGGGGTTTTACATGTAGGAGAGGTGAAGCTGTCAAAGAGGAGGCTTTCAGAGGAGACCTCTAAGTGTGTAAATTCCCAGTACAATGTGGCTGCTTTTCTTATAGAGAGTGAGGGGAACTATCTCACCTGAGTATTGGATCAGAGTGAACTCGAACAGACCTCTGGGTCCTGCCCTTCTCCTGAAGACCCCCTGCTATGAATCTCTCATTTGCAACGTAGACCAAGAAGAAATTCCAACCTCACGTAGTGGCTGAGAAAACTGATTGCTTGGGAAGTATTTAGCACAGTGCTTCATGTACAGCACATTCTCAATATTTGTCTCTAGTATCATTATTATTAAATCAATAGCTCTCAAAAATATGGGAGACAAGTTCTGTGCATGTAAGTCCTTAAGTGTCCAAGGGTTTCATGGAAAGCATGATACATTGGGCTTGAAGGCGCATGGTGGAGAGATTACACAGTTTCATAGCTTTCCCTCTAATTGTATCTGACTCTTTTCAAGGACATGGGTGCATATGGATGCCTCAAGTCAAATAAAGGGAGCATGTGAATGCTTCTGTCCTCCCCATGTGGACAGAAAGGTTATCGGTTGATTTAATAAGGCTCAAGGAACTCTCCTGATTCTTGTGCACCATGAGAGGAAAGCAGATGTAATATTACAAAGTATCAGAGTCAGGCTACCTGAGTGAAAAATATTGTGCTACTAGATTTTTGCCCATCCTGGCTCTATGATCTTGGACAGGTTTCTTTACCTTTCCTAGCTTCCATTTTCTTTATATATAAGTGGAGTTTTATGTGGATTTAAGGACACTACAATGCATTTGTGAAGTGTTTCACATACAAAGTCCATTAATTGTTAGTTATTGTACATATATTACATATATAAGTCGTTTCCTTCCATAAGGTCATATATATTTGACCAATATGGGACCATCTTTAAGAGTGCAGATTGCTTGTTGAGTCAACTCTAGATTCTCTTGGGAAAAATCAACCTTCTAAGATCATTTCCAACTCATCCACAAATATCTCCCTGATGTTCTTGTTAAGAGGCTTTGTATGGAAGTCTAACCTTTTCTTTGACTTCTAACTTGAAGGTGAGTGAACGCATTTGGGGAACTTCATGCCTGGGTTCAACAGCATTTTAATGTTTAAATTTGCCTTTGGTGTTAGCTTTCCCGGCTGCCACTCAGTGGGGCCCAGAGCAGACTTTAGTGCACCAAGGAAAGGGGCAGGTACCCAGCAGAACACAGGCTACCTTCTGCCTTCACCCTTCATTTTAAGCCATGTCAGGATCTCAATATTCATTAGTGCTGACCACCTTGAAGGGTTGTTTACATGCCAACTTGGCCATGAAGGAAGATTTTATAAACATGTGTTTTTCTGAATGTGTTGGATGAAAAGCAGGTCAGATCTTGAACCATAGGCTCTCAGCTACCAAGGGACCCTCTCTGCCAAGGCAGTTAGGGTTAGATACATTATCATACAGGAATGAGCTGTTAAACATGGTTAGGTTCACTTCTTTATCTTACGGGTCAGAAAATTGAGACCCAGAGAGGAGCAGGGGATTTCTCAAGGTCACAACCTGTTCCTGGATGCACCCAGGAACATTGTGTAAGTAGCTCAGGCAGTAATTGACTTTGCAGTTTAATTTCCGCAATTTATGTGAAATGTTGTTTTATTGCCAGTGGGAAATTTTCTCCTCTGCTCTTGGAAGTGAAGAAGGTCAATGGCTACAATTTAAAGGAAACATTGAACTGTGGGTTCAAAAACTCATGAAGGGGGAAACTGGGAAAGGTGAGACTCTGAGCAAGTGGAGGTGGCCTAGCCCTCATAGCGTAGGTCTTACCATGAGGGGATTCAGGCCTATCCATATTATCCAATTCTATATATAAACATAATCTATATATTAAATATATATTTTGGATATTTTTATTTATACGTGACAGTATAATCCATTTTGACATGATTGTACAAGCATGGACTTTATCTTATTCTAATTAGGACCCTATTCTTGTGGATGTACAGGATGGTGAGATTCACAGTGTTGTACTCAATATGAACATAGGAAAATTATGTCAGATTCATTTCAGTGTGTTTCCTTTTCCTATCCCTTCTCCCTTCCCTTCATTCCCCTTTGTGTAATCTACTGAACTTCTATTGTTCCCCTCTCCCCACTTATTGTGGGTTAGCTTCCAAGTATCAGCATGGAACACATTTGATCTTTGGTTTTTGGGACTGGCTTATTTCACTTAGCATGATAATCTCCAGATCCATCCATTTACTGGAAAATGTCATAAAATCATTCTTCTTAATGGCTGAGTAACATTCCATTCTGTATATATGCCACAATTTCTTTATTAATTTGTTGATGGGCATCTAGATTGGCTCCATAGCATTGCTATTGTGAACTGTGTTGCTATAAACATTGATGTGCGGCATCCCTGGTTTTAACTATGGAATATGATCTTTATTTTACTGATATATAAAATATATTTTAAGAATACAAAGTATTTCACCATTGCTCTTATTTTTCTTGAGAAGCTACAAATGTAGAGTTCTATGTGAAACCCTCATTTCATCAGTGTTGGCAACTCAGTGAGTCAAACAATTCATATCAGCAAAACCCAGTGAGTTGCATGCAGCTTCTAGCTTGAATATGCAATAGGCTGATGAAGTGTGTGTCACTTGGTTGAATTTTTAGGAGGCAAGTAGCTATCACTAAAGTCTCATGCCTTTTTTGTGGTGTGCATAGCTTCCTCCATCAATGGGAAGATGGATGATCCCATAATCCGTCTACAGTATTGTCTTAGGTCATCAAAGATGACACTTTTTCTATTGATTTTGAAAGCTGAACTTTCAATCATTCTGAAGAACTCAGAGTCTCAGCATGAGACTGAAGAAACATGCTTCACTGCCTGTGATGGCAAAATGTTGTGGAAAAACTTTGCCTTCCACTCTCCTTTAGCAGCTGTCTCTATGGCACACCCAGACTTCACTCCCTGGCCTTTGCTGCTGCTGTGGTGAAGCCTTCAACAGAGGTAGGTGAGTAGGAGGAGAAAGAGATGCTCAGGCAGAATACCGGCTACCTTCACGTTGCTCTTGGTTTTGAGCTGTATCAGGAGTTCGATATTCTTAGAAATTCTGGCTGACAGCTTGCTTCTGTTTATCTTCCAAATCTTAAACTCCCCTTTGTTTTTCCTTGTTCAAGGAGGGGTCAGGTGCCTGATCTCAGAAACGAATCTGTGCTGATGGGAAAGAAAATATGCTATTTTAAAACTGACATACAATTTACACATTGGTCAAATATAGCATCTAATCAATCTGAATACTTGCACATCAAAACAGAAGATCTGCATACATCCCAGAATGTGTTCTTATATATCTTCCCAATCAATCCCATCACCATTTTGCATACACTGCAAGGTCATAAAAAGGAAATCATATAGCACACATTTTGTATGTGTCTGGTTTATTTCATTTAACATATTTTTGAAATTAACGTTGTACATGAGTTTTTCATTCTTTGTAATTGCTGTGGTAAATTCCATTGTGCCAATTTATCACGGTTTATCCGCTTACTGATGAAAATCTGAGATCTTTCAAATTTCGAGTTATTGTGAATTAAGATGCTATGAACATTCTTGTTAAAAAGGCCTTTGTAAGTACATATTTTTTTATGTATATACATGGGAGTACATATTTGCTGGGTCATAGGATAGGTGCATGTTTAACATTTTAAGAAATTGCTGAACAGTTTTCTAAGTAGTTGTAGTACTGTATGCAACCACCATCAATATATGAGGTAGATTTATTCCTGTGTTCTTTCATTTTGGTCATTTTAGCAGGCTTGCAGTGGTTTTTCACTGTGGTTTTAGAACATGCATTTTTAATTAGATTTCATTTTTTAAAGAGCAGTTTTAGATTAACAGCAAAATTAAACATGTTACACAGATTTCCCATAAAACCACATGGCCCTACACATGTACGACCTCCCCACAATCAGCATACTGCACCAGAGGTACACTGGTTGCAATTATTGAAATTACACTGACACATCATTATTACCCAAGTTCATAGTTTACATGAGGGTTCACTCTTGGTAGTGTACTTCTAGGACTTTGGACAAATGTATCCTACCTTTATAGTTATACATGTAAGCTCATGGCCCACAAATGAGGGAGGCAGGAGACAGGAAGCAAACCTCAGATCAGCAAGCTTTCCTTTATTCTGCAGTGAGGCCCATTGATCAGGCATGGGAGGGCCCATTTTCTGGGTATGCAGCTGACCCCCAGGTTACAAAAGGAGACTGGGTTTTTATAGTTTCACTGAAGACTGTGGATGTGCAGTTTGGACAGTTGTGGGCCTTTTCTCCTGGAGGCGGCCTTGGCATTCTGTTGGGAGACAGATATGCCTTTCAGGTCACTTGGGGACTAGGGTTCTGCCCTGTCCCCTGGAGGAAACATATGTGGCATGAACCTTTCAGGCCACTCAAGGACTGGGGCCTCATTCTCCTCTCCTATGTTCTGTGAACAGGATGTTCTCCTGTGGTCTATAGAACAGTTCTGTGGTCTGTGAACCTGTCACCTTTTGTGTTCACACTGTTGTTTTTTACTTTCTGCTACCGACAGTCTGCCAAATAGACTAGTAACTGCTTATGCAAGGCTTGACCTTTAAGATGCATGGCTATCTTAACTGCAAGCATATAAAAGACAGTGTTATATGCAGTAAAGGCAGAAGTAACTTCCTATGTGACAAGTGCTCCATCTCTCGTGAATAAAGCTCTTCTTGGATTTCGGTGTGTGGTCTGAGTTCCTATGTTCCTGAAAGGTTGCTGTTCAGGTTAAGGTCTCCAGTGTTGCAACCCCATGCAACAGACAGTCAGGGCTAGTTGTACAGGTTAGAACTTTGACTTAGGAAGGTAGTCATAGAAAGGTTGACACTCATTATTATCTGAGGAGCTAGGAGTCCAGATCTGGAGGGATGAGTACTCAAATCTTGCCCATTGCTTTTCTTTCTCTGGCATCCATTGCTTTCCAGAATTTCAATATTTGCTGTGCCTGCATTTAGGGCTAATTTGCAGTGGGGGAAGGTCAAAGTGCAGGGCCCAGCATTTCAGTATTTGCCTCCTTCCTTTATGATGCACTGGGTTTGGGAAGAGGTAAAAGTTTGCTTTTGGTGGAGATGCTGGGGATGAACCTGGGAAGGGATGAAAGTTTGCTTTTTTTCCTCCAGGGCCCATGGTTATTGGGAAAGGATGTGCTGGGAGAGGTTTAATGTTTGGCTAATTTACCCTCCTCCTAAGCCACACTGTCCCTCCATTTTTCCTGGGGAGTTGTCTTGTAGAAATATTATTCTCTATAACCCTTCAATACACATTATTTTTCTTAACAATCTTCTGTTTGCTGCCTTGTGTTCTATTATGTCCTCCTAACCCTCAGCTATCCATGATCCTTTTACTGTTCCCATAGGTTACCATTTGTGGACTGCCAGGTGGTTGCACTCATACAGAATGCAGTTTTTTGACATTGCCTTCTTTCACTTAGTGGTATGTTGTTAAAACTTCTTTATGTCTTTTCATATCTGTTGACAGTTCATTGATTTTAATTTTTTTCATTAAGGTTTGGATGGCAAATAAAAAGTGTTGAGGAATGTATTTAGAGTGTACAGCATGATTTTTTTTTAAATTTTTTGATTCATTGAACACAAATGGATTACAGCACTTGTTTTTCTGGTTGTGCACAAAGTAGAGTCACCCCATCTGTGCATTCATACATGTAAACAGGGCAATGATGTCTGTCACACATACTGTTATTATTCTTATCCCCCAACCTCAACCCCACCCCTCCCTTCCCTCTATGTTCTCTATCCTTTCTCCATTCTTGCCATCATTCCACCCCTCATTATGCATCATCATTCACTTATCAGAGAGACCATTCAGCCTTTGGATTTGGGGGATTGGCTAATCTCACTTAGCATAATAGTCTCCAACATCATCCATTTACCTACAAATGCCATAATTTTATTCTTCTTTATGGCTGAGTAATATTCCATTGTGTATATATATGACAATTTCTTTATCCATTCATCTATTGAAGGGTATCTAGGTTGGCTCCACAATCTAGCTATTGTGAATTGAGCAGCCATGAACATTGATGTGGCGGCATCACTGTAGTAATCTGATTTTAAGTCCTTTGGGTATAGGCCAAGGAGTGAGATAGCTGGGTCAAATGGTGGATCCATTCCAAGTTTTCTAAGGAACCTCCACATTTTTTCCAGAGTGGCTGCACCAACTTGCACTCCCACCAGCAATGTATGAGTGTACCCTTTTCCCCACATCCTTGCCAACACCTGTTGTTGCCTGTATTCTTAATAAAAGACATTCTAATTGGGATAAGATGAAATCTTAAGGTGGTTTTGATTTGCATTTCTCTTATAACTAGGGGTGTTGAACATTTTTTCATAAATCTGTTGATTGCTTGTAGATCTTCCTCTGTAAAGTGTCTGTTCATTTCCTTGGCCCATTTATTGATTGGGTTATTAGTATTCTTGGTGTAAAGATTTTTGAGCACTTTGTAGATTCTGGAGATTAGTGCTCTATCTGAAGTGTGTGTGGCAAAGATTTTCTCCCACTCTGAAGGCTCTCTCTTCACATTGCTGATTGTTTCCTTTGCTGAGAAAAAGCTTTTGAGTTTGACTCTATCCCAATCATTGATTCCTGCTTTTATTTCTTGCGCTTTGGGAGTCATGTTAAGGAAATCTGGTCCTAGGCCAACGTGATGAAGATTTAGACCTATTTTCTCTTCTATTTTGTGCAGGGTCTCTGGTCTAATTCCTCAGTCCTTGATCCATTTTGAGTTGAGTTTTGTACAGGGTGAGAGATATGGGTTTAGTTTCATTTTGCTGCATATGGATTTCCAATTTTCCCAGCACCATTTGTTGAAGAGGCTGTCTTTTCTCCATTGTATGTTTTTGGCTCCTTTGTCAATTATGAGATACCTGTATTTATGTGGGTTTGTCTCTGTGTCCTGTATTCTGTACCATTGATCTACCTGTCTATTTTGGTGCCAATACCATGCTGTTTTCGTTACTATTGCTCTGTAGTATAGTTGAAGGTCTGGTATTGTGATACCCCCTGCTTCGCTCTTCTTGCTAAGGATTGCTTTAGCTATTCTGGGTCTCTTATTCCTCCAAATGAATTTCATGATTGCTTGCTCTATTTCTATGAGGTCTGTCATTGAGATTTTAATTGGAATTGCATTGAATTTGTATAGCACTTTTGGAAGTATGGCCATTTTGACAATATTAATTCTGCCTATCCAAGAACATGGGAGATCTTTCCATCTTCTCAGATGCTCTTTAACTTCTTTCTTTAGTGTTCTGTAGTTCTCAGTGTAGAGGTCTTTCACATCTTTTGTTAGATTGATTCCCAAGTATTTTATTTTATTTGAGATTAATGTGAATGGGGTAGTTTTCCTAATTTGTCTCTCAGAGGATGCATCACTTACAAATAAAAATGCATTAGATTTATGAACATTAATTTTATATCCTGCTACTTTACTGAATTCATTTATGAGTTCCAGAAGTTTTCTGGTGGAATTCTTAGGGTCTTCTAAATAGAGAATCATGTCATCAGCAAATAGGGATAGTTTGAGCTCTTCTTTTCCTACTTGTATTCCTCTAATTTCTTTGGTCTGTCTAATTGCTCTGGCTAGAGTTTCAAGAACAATGTTGAATAGTAGTGGCCAAAGAGGGCATCCCTGCCTTGTTCCAGTTCTCAGGGGGAATGCTTTCAATTTTTCTCCATTTAGAATGATGTTAGCTGTGGGCTT
>JAJEJO010001004.1:137227-176215 GCA_020662805.1 Glaucomys volans
AAAAAAAAAAAAAAAAAAAAAAAAAAAAAGAAATCAAACACAGTCCAGAGGAATACTTTTCAGGTGTGTTGTATTCCAGAAAGAATTTCATCCTTTTGTGGGGACAGAGCCTGAGGGGCTGGGATAACTCTTGCAGATGTTTCCAATTTGGGAAATACTGGGAACAAAATATCAATTTTTAAGGAAAGCATGGATTAGGATAAGAAGAAGTTTTTAAAAATAATTATGAGCTGTGTACTTAAGGTATATTAGTTTTTATTCTCAGAATAGCACTATTAAATAGATACTATTCAGTTTTATGTAAATTTTGAAAATAAAGCATGCTTCTTATTTTCTTTCCCTTCCCTCCCCCACATACAGTAACTTTTCACTCTGCTTTCCTCCAGGAGACTGAGCCATGTTAATTGTATCTTGCTTCTGGTTGGGCTTAGTCAACTGTCAGGGGGATTAGTGGGTGTAAAGGAGAGAGATTTCTTCTCTGTTTCCTCCGTGTTTCTGTTCTGCCTCAAAATAGGTGGCCCATGCCTCCAACTCACCAGACCCCCACTCTTTCCTCCTCTTGCCCCTTCAGGCCTTGGATGGATAATGTCTTTCTATTTTGGCTGCCTGCACCAAGCAATCCCTGTTGCTTCCCTAACTTCACCCATGTCTGTCATCTCTAAGCAGTCACTGCTCTAAAGTCAGTTCAGTCACAACATCTGAGCAGCAGTAAGTTTCTTGCCAGACCCTTAAATATGTGCTACCCACTGTGTTCAGGATTGGCCAACTAAATCTCACTGTGACTGGACAACTCAGCCCCTGAAGTCAGTTTGGGTGAATAAGCATATCCAAAGACAGGGCCCAGAGTGAGCAGTGAGATGAGGCGCTGGCCACACCAGTGCTGGAACATGTCCCTGGTTTAGAAGGGAGAAGTTAGACTAGAGCTGATGTTAAAGTATTGACTAATCTTGAGCCCTTTCTTTCTAGGGGCCATCATTACTCAAATTTTAAAGGCATTTTTTCCCATGTCTTGGAGTTTCAATAAACACCTAATGAGGAAATGATTTTGAAAAGCACAGGCAGTTATATAAGGTAGTTTTGTTTTCATGTTTATCACCAATGGGAGCTGCAGGCTGTAGGGTTAACTATTGTTCCATCCATTTTAGTCCTGAGCTTAGAATGAGATGACAAAAATTGGGGGCGATTTCCATTTCCTGTATCCTCAGGGCTGCCTACTTCTCTGCCATGCTGGGTTTTGGGATGGGGGAGGAATCAGCCTGATGTGGCCTCACATGGCCCTCATTTTAGGCTTGTTCAGATCCTGCTGGGCAAGAGAGGGAATTTCTAGCTTTTAAGAAAAGGACGAATTAAATCTGCAGTAGCAATGAGCTTACCTTGGCATTTTTCATGATTTTCTGCAGTGTTAAAAACTTTTGCCAATGTTTGCATTTAATAGCTTCTGCCTTGGTGAAATTATCGAGGTTCCCAACTGTGATTTCAATGGTTCTTGGAGTAGTGGGGCATTTGTAAATTGCTGCCAGAAATTAATAGCAAAGTACAAGAGGGAAGAAAAACTAATCAAACAGGCCCTACTGAGTGAAGATTTAAGTGAGAGAAAGGGAAAAGTATATCTGGATGCATGGGTAAATAGATATATAGATAAGAAGTCAGGCATATATATATGTAATACATATGTGCTTTTATTTTACACAGAAGGGAAAACCTGACAGAGAAATTATCTTCCTAACAACAACCTTCCCTATCTCCCCACCCCTAGCCCAACACCTTTGCAGGAGTCAATTGTGTCTTTTTATTTTGTATTTTAATGCCTGAGTAAGAGGTTGCAAATTCGAATGCCTACAACTAGAGATCAAGTGCCCCTCAGGCTTATGACTAGAGACATTCAAAATTTTATGTAAAATCTTTCATTTTAAAGATGGAAAGGAAAATTCGTTCAAAGAACACACTTGTAGATCCAGCAAAAAATATTAGGTCGAATCCACGAAATTTCCACTTTGTAGGGCTATATGTTGGTTGTTCACCATGTTTGACATACACTAATTATTTTTTCTGGGAGGGGAATCATATTTTTAAATTGAGAAATCTCACACACTGTAACATGTTTTGTGCATTAGCATGTATGTGTGCAGCTCACTGAATCTCAGGTTTATGCACATTGTGTCTATGTGACCACCACCCAGATGGAGTTGCGGAGCATTGCAACACTCAAGCCAGATTTATTTATTTGGGAGAAAAATAGACATAGAGTGCTTCTATTTCTTGCACTGCATGTCAAGGAGCAAAACCATATTGTTACACTTATTTTGTGTGAATCTTTAATTGGCAGAGCCATCCTGCCTGGCTGTGTGCCAAGCTGCCTGGGCTGACGGTCTGTTCCAGCCCGTGTCCAGCTTGAAAGGCATTGTGCAAATGAGGCAGAATGTCTGCTGCTTCTCGGTCCATAGGTGAATTTGCTTCTAGATTTTATTTTTCCCTACAGGTCTTAGATGACTTTGTTCTAATATACAAAGGGGGAGGCTTTAGGGAGGGAGGAAAGGAGCATGGCAGGGGATTCTAACCCATCACTAAAGGTAGACTCAGTGTTGCAACTCTTTTTTAATCCTGGAGGGAATTGGCTGGCACCCTTCTGTGGTGAGAAGAGATGCAAATGCTTTTGCCCCCTGTAAGTCAGCATGGTAGTAGAGGCTCAATTTTCACCTGGTGACTTGTTGCATTGTATTAATGAGACCTTTGAACTGTTTTCTGAAGTCTTCCTTAGATGAAAGTGGACTTTGCTTTGGCAAGTGCTAATGGTTACTATTGTAACTCTTGCTGCTTTCCTCTTTTGTGCACTCCCAAGGAGCAGATTTACTGGCTTGTCCTTTCACTCAAGGTGACTGAGCAGGCAGAATCTTGTCTGGATCTCATGGATGTACCAATAGTTCACTTGGCCTGGTCACAATGTACCAGGGACCCCATTGGGCCAGCTTCCATAAGCCTCTCTTCTGTCTGTTCCCTGGCATCCAGTAAGCATGGGTGCTTCCTTGTTCAAATGAGGGTGGTGGGCTCAGAGTCCCAGCCCCTGACCTGGCAGCCACTTTGAATGTCAGGCTTTGTTTTTGCACAAAAATGAAAAACACACCAATACTGGCCTTGATTCTTGTGGAAACACTGGGTACACAGAGCTGGGCCATCTTCATTATATCTAGAAACACATCAAGTATGCAACATAGCCCTGTGAAGAAGGTGGTTTTCTTTCTTTTAATATATAACAAAACTGAGAATTGAGGACATTATACTACTAAGCCTAATGACTCTGAGCTTAGATTTACAATCTAAGTGTCTTTAGTTCTGAGTCTTTGTGTTTTCCAGTTCACCAGGAGCCACAGACAAAAGTGTACATGAATTGGCGACATAATTTGTGGAACCTGTTCCAAATGAAAATACAAGGACCATGTTCAGAAACTTAGAGTGATAGAAGAACATTAAACCAAGCCCGGAGCCTGTCTACACATGAAACCTTATGAGACTGTACTGATCACCATGCTGGCCATGAATAAGGCGGACTGAGTGAAATATACTCACAAACTAAGGATTACACTTTCTAAGAGCTAAACTCACTGCAACTGACCTTGTCTTTGAGAAAAATGGTACCTGTATTATCAAATCTCAATTTTCAAAAAAGCCCAATAGAAATTTGAGTTTTTATGGGAAGTTGTATAAAGTTTGTTCGTTAACTTCTTCACCTAAAGCCCATTCTTCCCTCTTATTTGATATTGGAATCACAGTTTCTTAGAGGTGGAATTGTACCCAGCTAGAAATTATTCTTCCCAGACTCCATCGTGGGGATGCAGGCCATGTAACACAGTCTTGGTCATTGGCAGAAGTCTGATGGGGACTTCTGGGAAAGTTTTGCTTTCCTGTGTAAATTCTAGATGTTTCTTTCTCCTCTTTTCTTGATTGAGGTGGGGCAGCCACCTCACAGAGAACTGTGACTATGAGCTGATCTTGAAGACAAAGATACAAGCTGACAATGGTGGGACAGAAAACCCAGAAGCCTTTGGTACATCTGAGAACCTGCAATTTCCTGTCCCAATAGAAAAGTAAACTCCTATGGGGTTAAATCTTCTAGGTTGGATTTGTCATCCATGCAACAGCAAAATATAACAGGCAGTCAAAAGCATTTTAAAATCTAGGATATGAAGCAGAGCCAGGAGTTGTATTTGCCCCATGGTTGTGCAGTGAAGGGCTGGGGGTAGAAGTCAGTAATACACATCTCCTCTCTTTTGCGTCTCCTATTCTCACTGACTCTCTAAGTGACCAGACTTGCCCTTTAGCTGTCACATTTTGTTGCTGTACTCACTATAGTACATCACCAGGGAGATGACATGTGGTCTTCTATCTTTCTAGGCACAAGAAAGACAAACTTCTCAGACCCCTTGCAGTGGGGCAGGGCCTTGTGATGAATTCTGACTAACAGGCATTGGTCACATTTGGGCTGAAGCTCAGGTAAGTGAGCGTGAGAGCCCCATGTGTGTGTTTCCCTTGTTGTGGTGCTAAGGAGGCCTTGTGTTGAGATGGTGGATTCTCAAGAGCAGAGCAGCCTGAGTCATTGAATCATTGCATGGAGCATACTTGTCCCAGAGAATCACCTGTATTCACAGTGAACTTTGAAGGGATAAGAAATAAATATGTGTTAAGTCATGATGTTTTAGCATTATTTCCTAGTCAAGCCTAATTAACTTAACTCCTACTTCCATTGCAAAATTTTTGCTAATGTAAAGGACTTATGAACTTGGGTTGGATGCTTCCTCCCAGGATAAGCTCCTCAGTTGGGGGGTGCCTTTATTTGAATGGTGAGATGTGGGGCAGCATGGTAGAGGTGGTTGAGGAATTAGAAAGCAGTGATATATCTTCAGGTGTCTTTCAAATTCCAGGTACCAGCTATTGACTAACAACAAGAAAGCGTGAGCCAAGAGTTCCAGGAGCTGGGGCCTACATCTCCTCTTGTACCACACAAAGCCCTTTGTCTCCGGTTATGATCTCATCCACCTCTAATCACTGTTTAAAGTGACAAGGCCTTATTTAAACTGAGACAAAACTGACACTTCAAAGCCTCAGGAAATCCTCCTTTCCCCCGATTATCCTTCAGGTTTCCTTGTAGTTCTCCCTAACCCTCTCCCCATCCTATCCAAACTTTCTACAGGATCCTGGTAAGTAAAGGGTAATAAATGTGATAGATGACTATGCTACCTAATAAACCATCCTTTGGAAACACTGGGCAGCTGCACCGTGTCTGTGTAGAGAAATCCTAGACTACTCAATTCTATACTTAGGGAATGGTCTCTTAAAGTAAGAGGGATTAGACTTTTGCACTGGTCTCATGGTAATGTTTCCATTGAACCATCAGAGGTGACTTAGAGGAAGATCATCTACACTATATCTGAGGATGTTGGGTATCTCTACCAGGAATAAGCCCAGTATGTGTGTGTGTGTGTGTGTGTGTGTGTACACATGTCTTGGCATGGATGTGTGTCTGCCCACCAGGGACTTGTGCACAGTTTGTGTTGTGTAGTGTCAGTACTTGGCAGGTCCTCTCTAACAGTAATGGCAGCACTCTGCTTGAGTACCAACTAGGGCAGTCTGTTAAGCATTGGACAGGAGTGGCTTTGGAGTGGTTTCACAGATGCTGAGAAGACAATTCATGAGAGCAAGTGAGTAAGAGCTATCTCTAGGAAAATCCAGGAGGAAAGTGTGAAGTGGAACTGGGAAGGGAAGGTGGCCTAGTGAAGATGTGGTATCAAGCTGAGACCCAGAGAGGATGATTTTGGAAACAATGTGTTTCAGATCTGCCCAAATTAAAGGCAAGAGGCCTGGTACATTTTCACCCATTTATGTGTCAACACCGTCAGACATTGGTTAAGGACAGACTGGGGTGGCAGATGGGGTGTGTGTGTACACCCCCAGGTATGTCCTTCCTTGAAGGCACACAAAGTGGGTTCCAGAAGTCTGAGGTTAAACTTAAAACAAAATCAGATTCTGGTCTGGGACAAGGAAGAAAATGAGGGAAGAGTAGTGATCCAAGAGGATATGGGCAAAGCCTGCCAGCATCTGCTACAATGTGTTTATTTAAACCTGAGAAAATTCAACCTGTCCAAACTGAGACACATCTTATGCTCATTATTCCCATTGAACACATGGTAAAACTGAGGCTTAGAAAGGTGAAGTAACTCTATTGTACAACTGATAAGTAGAATAGCTAGAATTTGAGCCCAGGCTCTCCAACTCTTTATTCTGTATAGGTGAGGCTACCAGAGCCTTTGAAAAGAGGTGGCCACTGGGGTTGACCTCATTTGAGTGGAGAGAGAAATGATGACCAGGGATTACGGTTCCAACCCTAGTAACTGTAAACCAAGATTGAGTCCCATTGCTCTCACTGGTCAGGTCCCTGGAGATAGGGCCAGTAGTATAGGGAGGATCTGACGCTGTAAAGGCCAGGCTTTGGGAACCTGGGACTGAATAGGAAAGTGTAGCATCCAGAATACACTCCTAAAAGAATCAGTCAGAGAGTCCTGTACCAAGAGCTCTGCTGTCACCTCTAGGAAATACATACTATAAATGACTGCATATTACAAATAGGAAAATAGAGGTTGTTCAAGGTCATATTGTTGCCAAGACTCCGGATGGTAAGTACATGCTTCTTATGCTAGATCACATTTTTCAAAAACAGTTTTCTAACAGTTGATTTTCACAAGTCTTTTATCAGGGATATTAGTCAGGGGAGGTTTACCTGGTTATAAGTGAAACTCACCTCCTGGTGGCCTACGCAGTTACCTCTAGCTGAAGGCGCTGATTTAGCTCACACAACTAAAAGGTCCAGAGACTGACCCAGAGCTCACATGGTGTCATTGGACATATTTCTCTCTCTATTAAGGTTCTTGGTTTTATTTTCTTCTGTGATTGCCTCAGTTTTGTTCAGAATCCTCCTATTTGTTGCCAGATGGGCCTCATCAACCTCAGGTTTATGAATTGCAGGTTAATCATTTTAGTGGAAAGAAATCACTGCTTTCCCAAGGTTCCAGCAAAATTCCCAGGGCTGAGGCTCATTGACTTAGCTTGGATCACAGTACCCATCCCAGAAACAATATCTTCATTCTGGTTGGCTTGGTCTAGGTCAAATGGCTCCTCTGGAGTGTGTGAGTGAGGGTGTGTATGTTTGTGTGTGTGAGTGTATGTGTGCCCAAACATTTTAGATTGAGAAAAATGGAAGTTTGATTCCCCAGAGGATCAGGGTACTGTTACTAGCAGAAGGGAACATGGATGCTACACTGGTAGGAACTGGAGGATGTTGCTCCGTTGCATGGAATCCAGCTTTCAGGATGAGGGTAAGCCTGAAGTTAAGTGAAACTCCTGATCTTAGAGTACTTTGGCTGTGCCTAAGATGAGGATTTATGTGCAAGTAAGTCTCAAGAAAGTGCTCCCCATGAGACAGGTAAGAGAAAGGGAAGGAGAGGGAGAAATCAGTATAGGGAACAAGATAAAGCTGCAGTGGAGGCTGTTGGCACCCTATCCGGTTTCCCTTTGTTGATGTGGTGTACTGATCCCTTGGTTTCTGATCGTGGGCTGCTAGTCACTCACAGTTCTCTGGAGAATTATTAGGACTGATAGTGTACATCTCCTGGGGTTGGCCCATAGCCAAGAAAGGACTGAGTGATGTGAGGATATGAAAGCCCAGCTCCCTTGCTTCTAGGTGGGACAACTAACTGGTGCTGTTGACTCTCCCAGAGGGCCCTGTATTATCAGTTGAAGCCAGACCTCAAGCCTACATCTTTGCCTGGCATATTTCATGCTCCTCCCTGTTTCTTGATTTCCTTACAAATTTCATCTTTGAGGTTTCTGTAAAAGATTCACATAAGAATTGTCTTCACAGGCTCTGCTTAGGGTAGTCATACCTAACACAGCTTAGGTCTAAAACAGAGGTCTGGCTGCAAGGTTGCAATTTCAGGTCAAGTTCTAGGCTAAGCCTGACTCCATGCTCTGAAGTATAAATTACACTGAGTTTGCCTCATCTTAAGACCAAGGAGCTGGACTTTTGTACTATTCTAGACATTGGTTACAGATTACCCAGTTCAGGGAGGAGGTGTAGACATATTGCAGGCTTCTTGACTATACTTATGGTGAAGTGGTCACAGAAGTCCAAGGATTGTTCTTGAAGACCACTGCAGATAAGATCTACTAAGTATACATAACAGGAACACACTGTTATGTATACCTAGTAGATCTTAGGTACTAAAAAGAGGCTGAAGGGGACTGAGGCGGTCCCCAATGCTGTCTACCTCATAGGTAAAATAAATCATGCTGCAGATAACTTTGGGGATCAAGCTTTCTAAACTGGTACCAGCCATAAGAGTACTCTAATTAGCTGACAACAGGTTGCTATTTATCAATTTGTTGCTACTTATGTAACAAGAAGTACAGAATACAGTACTTCTAAATCCTTGTAATGAAATATTTTCCTTTATTGAGACTGTGTTTATATAGATGCACATTAGTTTAAACTTTTTGACCTCATTTGCATTCTGAAATTATAGCACCATAATTTTCTTTTCCCAAATGCATTCACTCTTAATTAATCTTAACCACTCTCAAGCTTTTCTGATTTCTATTATCACTATTTAAAGTTGAGAAGACTTTTAATGGATCTAAATCGCATATTCAAATTAGTTTCTTTTTCTGAAGTTATAATGACTTGAAATTTTATTTGATTTGAGCCCAAAGTATTACCTGAAAAGTAATTTGATTGTTTTACAATTTAAATCATCTGTGTGGAATAAAATTCATTAACCTTATTTACATGTGTGTGAAAATTATGACACTCTAGCCAATTAACATTTTTTAAAAGTGTGCAGTATTTTACAGCATGCAGCTTTGACTTGTGCTGCATCTCTGTCGTCTATATCTCAACCTATTTTGCTTCAGAAATCTGGGTTAGGTACTGATTTCCAGTTTTGTCTAAAACTCTAGTGATTTAGTTGTCTCCCCAGACAATGCTGCGTGTGAATACTGTCTTCTCCAGGGCTGAGGGAATAGTGGCCTACTGAAGCTCAACATTAGCCTAATCTTCCTAGGATAATGGGGGAGAGCTGACCTCCAGAGGACCTGGTGCAAAGGCCCTTACCAGGACCTTGAGGCTATTATTTGGATAAAGTGGAACTTTGGCCACAGAATGCTTCTATTTAGAGCTCTACCCTAGAGAAGCACAAATATGTCTTCATTCTCTGGCCAGCTCTTCATGGACACAGTGCTGGAGAACCTTTCTTAAGCAAGTCTCCAGGAATGGAGATGGCAGTTTATGGCGTATTTAGGATATGACACCCACAAGACTGGGAAGTGTCCTTGAGTCTAAGGCTAGTCTCCCATCACCTGGATTATTAATATAGCTTCCTCAGTCGTCCCCTGTACCCATGCTGTCTCTGCTTCAAATATTTCCTTCAACTTTATAGCCAGGATGATTATTCTGGAGCAGGAAGCCAGTTTCATCAAAACCTACTCAAATAAGCCTTCCGTGCTTCCTATTGTTACCTGTTAGATAGAGTTGCTTACCCTGTGTTGGCCATTCTGTGGCCATTCTGTGGCCAACACAGCAGGACTTCCCCCACCCTAGCCCTACAGCACACTGACCTTCATGGATCTCTGTACTTAACATTTTTCCTCTTTTTCCCAAGCCTCCAAATGTGCTATTCCTGTGCTTGGAGTGTCCTTCCCTCCCTTCTTTGCCAAGTCATTTCTCACCCATCATTCTGGTCTCAATTTAAGGGTTACTTTGGCAAATCCTTTACTTCAGGCTCACGTGGAGCTCCTAGAGAGGAGATTGCTGATTTTCCTCGCTTGACACTGACACAATCTCAATTTTCCATTTGCCGTTGTGACTGGATATGTTATATCTCAAACATAGGCTCTGTGAAGGAAAGAGCCAGCAGGATTTTTCCTTACTCTTCTACACCCACCACAAAGCTAAGTGCCCAGTTCCATAATTAGCATATGTTGAATTAATAATGAGCAAATGTGACTTCATAATTCCTTTACGTAAAGAGAGGCAGCACTCGTTCTTGCATTATCCCTCTGAAGCTAAAATTCAGTAAGAATACATGTCTAAGGCATCTAGCAGAGCCCTGTACCTCTAGCTAGCTGTCTTCATTCTCTGTTGGAGGTCTTTAGGCTTCTGACATGGGAGCCAGCAGTGGTGGGGTCAGGGCAAGATTCCAATTAGAGGGTTAGCTGCAAATACCTGATCACAAGCAGGGGAATAAGGAAACTGTATCACTCCATCCTCATTTACACCTCTGTCTTTGACTTTCTGTTTATAGCACTCGGGGCAGTGAATCATATCAAGAATAAATAGTGAAGAGAATGAAAACAGTTCATTGCTCAGGGAAGCTTTGTCTTGAATTTCAGATTCCTCCTGAGGTCAGAATTATCTGCTTGAAAAGAGAAAGCTGGATGACAGTCTCCCACACAACAGATATTTTCTCAGGGGTCTGGACAGACCTAAGCCAGATGCCTTTCTGTGAGTGATGGGTGTCATTTACTCAGAACTTTCTGTTATTATTTCCTTGACTTTGGCTGAGTTTGCATTTTGACTGTCATAGGCTATGGAAGAATGGCAATAAGTGTTTGGAAAAGTCCCAGAGTCTCTGGGCCTCAATTTTCTACCTATTAAGCAAGAACAGTATTTGGTTCCAAGAGCTCATGAGGGTGGGAGATATTTCTGCAGGATGGGCAGAGAGTTCTGGGAATTATTTCAATCTAGAGACTTCATGGGATTGCATAGGTTGCAGTTTCCTACAAAGGGTCAATAACAGCCCACATGAAGAGATGTGGACCACAGTCTTGATTCTGTTGCTGGCTGACTCAATGACCTTGACCCATTACCTCCTCTTCCTAGTCTTGTGTTTTTCTTTTATAAAAATGAGCATGTTTACATTGGCTTATATCCTCTGAAATTTTTAGGCAACTCTAATTTTCCCATATCTTTGGACCCTGGCCCTAGTCAAAGAGGTTCTGGGTCTTTGGGTCTCCCAATCTATTGCTGTATTCTGCGAGTTAAGGCTGAGGGCGTTTTATGCATAGCCTGAGGCAGCACAGTTTTATTTCTGCTATGAGATGCTCTTTTCTTTTTCTGTCACTGGACCCAAGGAAGCTCTATTTCCTGGAAGGTCCCCCTCTCTATTCACTGATGAAGCTGGGAAGGAGGAGAAGTGAACCAGTGCTGTTCCACACAGTGCCCAGTACATGTGAATTCCTGTTGGCTCATTGAGAACGATATTCAACAGTGACCCTTTCAGATCTCCTTGTGTCATTAACTCCCCGCTAATGCCCTGAGGCCCTGCTCTTTTTGCAGTTTGCTTTACTTTTATGTGACTGAGCAGAAATTATGATTCCGAGATCTTGCTGGCATTTCCAGGTCTTCATTTGTCCTGAAAACATGCCTACTGTGACACAATGCTACCAGAGCCTGAGTTACTCCAAGACTCATGTCCCTCAGGTTAGAGTGGGATTGCTAAACAATAAAAATTCAGACTTCACAGGCTTCATGCAGGACCTTCGCTCTCTAATAACTTTCTTCTCTGAGTGATATGGAAAATTCCTGCAGAGTAACCTAACCAGAAACCTGGAAAGAGTCATCCATATTTGTAGGGTTGAATAGTGTCCCCCCAAACAAGTCTATCAAAACCTCAGAATGTGATTGTACTTAGAAAGAGGGTCGTTGCATATGTAATTAAATTAAAATGAGGTCTTACTTGATTAGGGTGAGCCCTCAGTGCCAGGGTGGTGCCCTTGTAGGAAGAGGACAGACAGAGAGAGACACACAGAGAAGGGGGTCTTGTGAAGGCAGAGATGGAGATTGGGTTTGTGTTAGCACAAGTCAAAGAATACCTGAGTCCATGGAAAGCTGGAAGAAGTAGAAGCATGGTTGTGTGACACCTATGGATTTGGACTATGGATTCCAGCACTATGAGGGAATAATTTCTTTTTTTGTATTGGTTCAAGCCAATTTGTCATGGCTTCCCAAGGAAATTAGTCCAGTGGTCTCATGCATCAACACCTTGTGTATGTTTTTCCATAAACATACTTGAGGATGTTCTTCCACATACTCCACTTGAGGGTGGAGGTCCTGATATCACTGTTGTTGACATCCCCTGTAGCAGTCCTTCCTCCCTGCTCTATTAAGGAAGTGTTTGGTTGTGAGTAAAGGCTTCTGGAGCAAGATGCATCTTTTATATTTACTTTTACATTTTATTATGTCAATAAATACAAATGCAGGACAATATATGAATTGGTATAAGCTCAGAAGCCTTTGGGTTCCCTTCTCATGGGTCTCTTGATCTTTCCTTTGTGGTTATAAAATAGTTGCTCAATATCTAACTGTTATGTCGCCACAGAGGAGTATCTGCAAACAGAAGGAATAAGGACCCAATTCTCTCTCTTTTTAATCTGAGAAGAAAATATTTTCTGAAGACCCCAGCAATTCCTCAAGTCCTTCTGGGCATATGTTCTTGTTCTCATGGCAAGGGAAACTTGATAAGGGAATTTCTCTGATAGTCTCTCAAGTGAGAGGTGGAATGTTTTAAGCAGAAAAGTAAAATAAAATAAGATGAAAGGAAGGCTTGGGGTAGGAAATAGATTGTGGCCTCATGATTGCCATACTCAATTTGGAATTTGCTATACTCCCAGGGTGAGTAGGACCTGGTTTGTCCACACTTCTAGAGTGCTAACCTGTGCTAAGCTCTGCTATTCCTCATACAGAATCAGGAGATATTCTCAATCATACTCACAAATAAACTATTGAACCTTTTGAATAAAGTCTTCCAAAGATATCCACATACCTATAGAATCTTCAAATATGTTATCTTTCATGATAAAAGTTACTTTGCAGAGGTGGTTAAGGATCTTGAGATGGGAGATCATCCTAGATTATTCTGTTGGGTCCAATGTAATCAACAGGATCCTTATGAGAGGAAGGCAGAAGTGTTAAAGGCAGAGAAGGAACAGAAGATGAATACAAAGGTCAGAGCCATGTGACTATGAACTCTAGAAGCTGGAAATGTGGGCAGCCTCTACAATTTGAAAAAGGCAAGGAACAGATTCTCCTCTGGAGACTTCAAAAGGAACACAATTCTGCAGATACATTAATTTTAGTTCCTGAGAACCATTTTGGACTTCTGACCTCTAGAACTATAAGATAAATTTTTGTTGTTTTTAATTCACTAAATTTGTGACAATCTGTGATGGCAACAATAGGGAAATCCAGTCATGGATCATGCAACTTGGGCATTTGAGTCTGACAAAGGACTGGGGAAATGGCCCCTTCATCCTTTGCTTGAACCCTTCTCTCTGTGGAGCCCTGTGTGTGTCCCTAGGTCTAGGTGTACTACACCTGCATGGTAGAGACGTCCTTCTCATCTTCTGCCTTCTGACTTGCTGAGAACCCCTGTGGTGATGGACCCTGGAGGTCTGTGTTTTTGGACAGGAGGGGACTCAGGCTTGTGTCTCTGCTGAAGTTGCATAGGGTCTTCCTCACCTGCAGGAGTCTGGTTCCCTGTACTCCAATCTTTCCAATAAAATCTTTTAATCAATGTGACTGCCCTACCTGCTACAGAGGGGCACCTGTGACTGGAAGACTCCTGGGGCACAGTCTCTAGTAACTGGGCTATGATGAGTGAAGCAATCAGGCTCACAGGCTTCTCCTGTGAGAAATAGTACTGAAGAAGAGAAAGGCTGCTGTCCAGCTATACTGGAACCAGAACCCAAGAAGCCAGGAGAGGAATGCTGGTAAGAGTAGCAAGACAGATTCCTTCTCCACCACTCCTTTCCCTGGGCTTGCCTCATCCCTGGAGGATAAAAGAATTCAGTCATTGTGATGCTGAGTATGAAAACAGTGGTGATCTTCCTACTTCTGTCCTCATGGTGTAAGAGAGAGACAGGGCTAACTGGCAGGGGAGCAGTGCAGATGAGATTGTCTCAGGCCCTGCCAGCACTGTTTCTCTGAGGTCTATGGCTCCAAGTAACTAGGGATTTTGTGGTTGGAAGAGGCTGGTGCCCACCCTGGGCCTGCAAGGTAAGAGCAAGTCTCCAGGAGGGCTTGGTTCCAAAATGCCTGTGTCTGGGAAGCTAGTGAGGCAAGAGCTGCATCTTCTAATTCTCCCCTACAGACCATCCAGGTTCTCTTCTCTGAACTTAACCTCCATTCTTTCTGCCAGGTGGATTACTCTGCTTACTACTGGCCTAAAGAGGTGTCCTGAACTGGACCCTTTCTATGTACATCATAATTGTTCAGCTGAAGGTCACTGGCACACAATTCCCCACCAGCCCATTGCTGATGGCAGAGAGGAGATTATTGATCAAACTCTTATGCTCATTTCTCATCCATTTGCACTGCCAGGAGATCACATACCTAGCAAGGCTGGTGGGCAGGGTGGATTTTTGAGAGTGGACTTTGCTGAGGTTTGTTGTAACCAACATATGTCACATGCAGTTTGTTCATTATAGCATTGATCAGAAAGGTGAAATGTCAAGAAAATGGGCAAGTCTCATATGGACTGACCAGAGGGTTAGGGAGTTTTTCTGTCTCACTATTAGGTACATTAAAAAATAAAGTGAAATTTTAAAAAATATCTTAAAAGGCAGCTGGATAGTGCAGTTCTTATCTTTAGAACAATCATCCTGCCTTTCCCAACTAGTGACCTCTTTTCTCCTTTCCTCTAAATTCCACCCTTCTGTACAGTTTAGTTTATCTTATATGTTTAAGCTTAAGCCTAGAGTGTGAGTGTTGTTACAGAACATCCCTGGGCATTCTGCTCAAGCTCTAGAAAACATTAGAGGAATGTCAAGAACTGGGGAAAGTGAGATGGACACTGTGATGTGCAGTCCAGAACCCCTTCAACAGGGAAAGGTTTATTCCCATGATGTTAATTGACAGTCAAAAGATGGCCCTAGCTGTCCCTTTTTGGAATTATCTTGGTTAAAGAATACAGTCTTGACAAGGTGATACACCATTCCCAGAGAAGCCCACATTTAATGACAGATCAAACAGAGGGCATATAGTCCCAGCCTCTCACCCCAACTAGTAGGATCTCTGGGTATCCATAGAGTTCCCTGTAGGACTGGCTGAGATCTTTCTTGGTTCTGCATCCCAACCCAATGTCTTCCTCTTTCCAATTCTGCTTCTTTTGCCTCCTTTCTAACAGATGTTGACCTCCTAATAAACATCCTGCCTATGCCTCTCCATCTTCTGGACTGTCCCCTGGGAAACCCAAGCTATGATAAGAGTTCCCCAAGGTTTATTGTCAGGCTTTGTGTTAGGAAACCAAGGCTATGCTCGGAAAAGCCTCGTATCACTGCAAATACCCCTGAATGGGGAAATGGATACTGCTGGACAGTGGGTTTTACTCCTGAGATTTGTTTTTATCTGGTTTATATTTGACTCCTTCCAGGAAGCCCTCAGGAAGATTGATCAGGCAAAGTGCTGCCAGAAGGGCTGGCTGCCCAGGTTCAACTGGCAGGGGACCCAGTATGTGATCTGTGGAGAAACACAGTCTTGTGTTTCAGTGCCATGGATATCCAGGGGAAAATGGTGTTGGTGGAAGGGTCAGTTTGCTTCATATACCTTTGGGCATAGGGCTCTGCCTATTCTCACAGTGTGATCCTGGGCCAAATTGTTGAGATTCCAGATGATTTGTCCAACTTCTTGAGGTGAGTAGGTACAAAACCACACACTGAAGCACCTGAAGGATGACTTGTTTGTGGGCTGCCTGGGAGTGAGGGTTGTTTTCTTGGGAGAATTCTGGTCTCTCTACTCTGTTGGTCACAAAGAATTAAACTTCCTCCCTGCCCCACAGCCCACTGTGCCTGCTCCCCCATCTGTCCCACCACTGGAAACATTAAAAAAATAAAAAATAAAAATAAATAAAGAAAAGATGATAAAGGCTCAAGAATTTCACTCATACTGCATGATTTGCAAAATTGAGGTAAGGGCCACCAAGGGTCTTCGTTATTTTTATATGACACCCATAAACTGCTTTGCACTACCTTCTGTCCCCTGCCAAACTTACAGTCACTCATCTTTTTGCACAGAAAAGCAACTTTCCTGAACTTTATTCTTTTACTATAAACAGAGCATTAAAACTACTCCCAGCAGGCCCTGTCTTTAAACGACAGCCTGTGGTTCCCAACTTCTTCCTGTAGTATGTTCTTCCTCTCTTTTGTGTCTAGTAGGACCATCAGGGGACACTGCACTGGGGATGAATCTTAACCAACTGCAGTTTTTAAAGGATTTTTGTCTTAATAATTCTTTAAACATAAGAGGTCTGAGCCCTTATGAGACTGGAAAGATGAGCGCTTGTGGTTCTGAATTTAGCCACCCTCAGTGAGATTTGAAGACAGTATTTTTCAAAGGCTGGGTGTCTTTGTGAAACATAGCACCCTGAAATCTACTGCTGGCCTTGGAAATACTGCCACTATTCTCCTTCTGACCTGGGTCTTTGTCTTGGGAAGTATATTAGTCTGGGTCCTCCAGAGAGGCAGAACCAACAGGACAGAGGTAGAGGTAGAGATTTGCTATAAGGAATTGGCTTATGTGATTACGGAGGCTGAGAAGTTCAAGAACTACAGTCAGCAAGTTGAAGACTTAAGAGATCCAATGGTATGGTTCTAATTTGAGTCTGAAGACCAGAGAACCTAGGAGAGCCTGTGGTTTAAGTTTTAGTCTGAGTCCAAGTCCAAAGTACAGTGAAGACCACTGTCCTAGATCAATGACAGAGAGAAGGAATTTTCTTACTCAGCCTTTTGTTATTTAGGTCTTCAATGAATTGAATGAGACACCACCATATTAATTAGTGTTAGTCTGCCAATTCTAGTGTTAGTTTCATATAGAAATACCTTCATGGACACACCCAGAATAATGTTTAAACAAATGTCTTGGCACCCCATGGCCTAATCAAGTTGATGCAAAATTAACCATCACAGAAAGAAAAAAGCTAATCATAGGGTGAATGATTCAAAGAAACCCTTGCAAGTCCTTGGCTAGATTTGGAACTAGAGATCCAAAGAGTTACTTAGAAGGGGCTAGTCTGCAGGTGAATAAGCAAGAGTATCTCTTGATTCTTTTAGTCTGGGCGAACTGGAAGGCCAACCATGAATATCACTTCCCCAACCCTGAGCCTCCTTCCAGGCCCTGCAGGCTACCCAGATCCTCTGGCTGAGTGTCCCAGTGAGTGTCCCTACCACCCATCATCTACCATCAAGGTGGGATTTTCACTTTTACTGTGTTATAGTTTGAATATGAGGTGTTCCCAGAAAGCTCACATGTGAGACAATGGAGGAGGGATCAGAGGAGAAATGATTGGGTTGTAAGAGTCTTAACCCAATCTGTGAATTAATCCTTCATGGGATTAATTGAAGTGGTAAGGTGTGGCTGGAGAAAACTGGAATTTGGGTGTGTCTTTGGGGTATATATTTTGTATCTGGAGAGTGGAGACTCTCTCTCTCTCTCTGCTTCCTGATGATGCAAGTTGCTAGTTGCTTCCCTCTGCCATGCTCTTTTGCCATGATGTTCTGCCTCACCTCGAGTTCAGAGGAATGGAGCCAGACTTCTGTGGACTAAGATCTCTGAAACTGTGATCCCTCAAATAAACCTTTCTTCCTCTATAATTGCACTGGTCAGATACTTTTAGTCACAGCAGTGAAAAAGCTGACTAAAACACACTGTTTTCACCCTGGACTTAGAGATATAACAGTTGGGGGACCTTCTTTCTAGGGTATTATGAAGAAGTTGAAGGTAAAAATTTTATTTGCAAAAAAGGCCTTCTAATAAAAAGTCAGGTATAGATCGATTCTTCGTTTATCAATTAGGAACTCTTATTAGCTCTGAATAGTTAACTTGAAAAATAGCAATTTAAATAACACTGAAGAACAATAACCACAATATGCCTCTCTCAGATAATGAGAAGTATAAGCAACCCAGAGCTATATGGAGACTCCACACTGTCATTAAAGATTTAGTCTCTCATCTCACAGCTCTGCCAATCTCTAGGGAAGGGCCTTCAAGACCCTGATTATAAGATGCATCTCTATGGTATGAGATTTCTATGTGGCACAGTGGAGAGTATGGGCACTTGGCAGTAGATGAGTAATCATCTCCTTGTCTCTTTTTTTTGTTATTTTGATTCATTATACACAAATGGGGTACAATTTTGGTTTCTCTGGTTGTATATGAAGTAGAGTCACACTGTTTGTACACAGGGTTATAATGTTTGTCTCATTCTATTATCTTTCCTTCTCCCTGGCCGCTTCCCATTCCTCATTTTCCTCTATACAATCCATCCTTCCTTTATTCTTGCCTTCCTCCATTATGTATCATCATCCACTTATTAGAGAAATATTCAGCCTTTGATTTTGGGGGATTGGCTTATTTTACTTAGCATGATATTCTCCAATTCCATTCATTTACCTGCAAAACTCATAAGTTTATTCTTTTTTATGGCTGAATAATATTCCACTGTGTGTGTATACACACACACAAACACACACACACACACCATAATTTCTTTATCCATTCATCTATTGATGGGCATCTATGTTGGTTCCACAGTATAGCTATTGTGAATTGAGCTGCTATAAACATTGATGTGGCTGTGTCACTGTAGTATGCTGATTTTAAGTCCTTTGGGTATAGGTCAAGGAGTAGGATAGCTGGGTCAAATGGTGATTCTATTCCAGATTTTCTAAGGAATCTTCATACTGCTTTCCAGAGTGGCTGCACCAATTTGCAACCCCACCAGCAATGTATGAGTGTACCTTTTTCCCCACATCCTCCCCAACACCTATTGTTGCCTATATACTTGATAAAAGACATTCTAATTAATGTGAGATGAAATCTTAGGGTAGTTTGAATTAATATTGTCAAAATGGCCATACTACCAAAAGTGCTATACAAATTCAATGCAATTCCAATTAAAATCCTAATGACATACCTCACAGAAATAGAGAAAGCAGTCATGAAATTCATTTGGAAGAATAACAGACCCAGAATAGCTAAAGCAATCCTTAGCAGGAAGAGCAAAACAGGTGATATAACAATACCAGACCATAATCTATACTACAGATCAATAGTAACACAAATGGCATGGTATTGGCACCAAAATAGACAGACCAATGGTACAGAATAGAGGACCCAGAGACAAACCTACATAAATACAGTTATCTCACACTAGACAGATGTGCCAAAAACATACAATGGAGAAGTCTCCTTGTCTCTTATAAAGAACTTTCCTAGAAGTTCTTCCACATAGTTTTAGCTTTGATCTCATTGACTATCCTTATCTGTAAGGAAACTGATATTTTGAACTCTGAAACCTTTGCTCAAACCATGATTCTCTATCAGTCTCTCTGCCTCTTGTTTGGTTATGCCTATATTTTACTAGACAATCTTCTCTTCCTTGGCCTCCCAACTTCCATTTTTCCTTAGAAAAAGTTTTAATATAATGTCTGATATTGTGTTCTGTCTCCTGTTCACATACAACATACCTGTGTTTTATTTATAAGGGAAAGAAAAAATAAAATAAATAAAAATTTAAGTCAGAAGGGAAATCTATTGGCTCAAGCAACCAATATAGTGAAAGAACAGGGGTGTAGTTCTTTTTTTTTTTTTTTTTTTTTTTTTGTAATTCCTGGAATTGGGCTTGGAATAGTCTCTTTCTCTTTTCTCCCTCCCTCTAATTTTGCCTCCTTCTCCATATTGACATATTGACTTTGGCTACATTTTCTCCTACTAAAATTACTTTCTTACACATCAGAGGTCAGGAACAAGAAATGCAAACAAATTCATATCTTTACAGCTTCACAATCAGAACAGAGAGCTTCCATATGAAAATCCTGAGGAAGACCCTTATTGGCCCAGCTTGGTCACATGCCCATCTTTTGCCCAATCACTAGGAACAGGGAATGAGATCATGTAATAGAAACTATTATACCTCTTCAATCCCATGGGTAAATCAAGACTGGGGAAGGGAAGACAGGAGAAAGTAGTCATTCTAAAAAGCAGAGAATGGCACAGCCATGTCTATGGAAGGAATTGTGTTCAGGTAGGCCAACATTCTCAGTCCCAGGTCAAGTCCTGGGCCTGTTCTCCCCGTGATTCAAATTCTGTCATTCCTTTGTGCTCTCCTGTGTAGCAGGGTTCAGACTCTGATGGACTGTTTTTTCCAGGCTTATGTTTTAGTTTTTAATTGTTAACAGTCAATAAGATGTCCTAGTAAAGACTGGAGGATGGGAGAAGTTTGGATGTTTGTTTCCCTATCTTTTTGCCTTGGGCAGCTTCTCTGGAAACAGCTGGTCTCCTCTGAAACTCCAGCCCTAGTGAGTGAGATCCCCATAGTTTGAGTGTCATGGGGTGACCCTGGTGCCACAAACTCTGCCTCCTACATTGTTACCCTCAGCCTAGAAAAAGTAGTGACTTTCTACTCCTGCTAATCTCTGATTTTACATCACTTATGTAAGTAACTCTGCATGAAATTTCCCCTATTTTTAAAAAAATAAACAAATTTAAAAAGCAGTTATTTTCCTGGTTAGATTTGATTTATGTACCTTCTTTCTCCACACACCTTCCTTCTCCCCTCCAATAACTTTTGCAATAAAAATCTTTTCTTTAACCAGGGAATAAAAAGTTGTGTCTCCTGTAAATAAATTTTAGATTTCCATGAACAGTTGCAGGAAGAATACTCTGAAGGGGAGGCGAGGTTGTGTACTTCACCCCACTAGGCAGTCTCCCATTTAGGTGCTTGGGGAACTGCAGCCAGTTCTCAATTAGTTGTGAGTGGGTCTGCCTGGAGATTCCTCACCAAGACCTTCATTACCTGCTTGTCTCCACCTGCCTGTCAGCAGGAATGAAGACTTTTTAATGTGAGCAGACACATAATCAAAAACAAAAAGTAGACCAGCAGCAAAACAGCCAGTGTATAAGAAAACCATAGCTAAATGACCTGCATCCTCTGTTACACAACCGAGACTTGACAGAGTAATGAATATTTCTTGGTTTGATTGTATACACTCTGGAATGTCAATCCAGGGGAAGGGTATACTTCTGTTATGCTAGCTAAAGAAATAGTACTAGATCACTTTTTCTAGCACTCTGTTTTAGAAAATGGTGCTTATGCCATTTTACCTTCTGGAATATCACTGCATATATTTATTTATATTTGTGTTTATTTATTTTTACAACATCAGACTCCCCAAACTGGCTTAAAAATTACATTCCTCGTATCCTTCTCTTCTGTTTAAATGATGCATTTCTGTATCAGTTAGAATAACCAATTTCTGCTGTTAACAACCACATGCTAAATTCTTAGAGGCTTATAATAATAAATCATAATTTCTCACTCATGGGCCATGTCCATTGAGGGTTGTGTCCTCTGGGACCTGTGCTGGTAGAACAGTACCTCTTGTGAATGTTGCTCATTGCTGTGGCAGAGGCAAACTCTAAATTCTACTCTGACCATATCCAACTTTGTGTGATCATCTCTATTTTTCCTACCTTACAGCACTAGCTTAGTAGAAATCTCTCCTTTGTTGTGTGATAAAATCTCAAATGCAACGTCAGCAAAAATGGAACTCCTGTTCGTCTTCACATGTAATTACTGCCATCTCAGGAAGTGACGTCATTTTCTACCTAGTTGCTTAAATCAGAAATCTAGGCATCATCCTTGATTTCTCTTTTCCTTTCAGCTGACACATCCAACTCATCTACATGTTTTCTTGATTCTATCTTCAAAATAGTTTTGGAATTTGCCTACCTCTCCCCATATCCGTGCATTGACGTTTTAGTTTGAGTCACAAACCCAACAAAGTAGACCCTGATGTAAAGTTTAAAATGCAAAGTATATATTTGTTGATTGACTGTATTTCTTCTTCTGTGAAGTGTCCATTCAGGAAAGCAGTATGGAGATTCCTCAGAAAACTTGGAGTGGAACCACCATTTGACCTAGTTATCCCACTCCTCAGTTTATATCCAAAGGCCTTAAAATCAGCACACTACAGTGACACAGCCACATCAATGTTTACAGCAGCTCAATTCACAATAGCTAAACTATGGAACCAACCTAGGTGTCCTTCAACAGATAAATGGATAAAGAAAATGTGGTATATATACATAATGGAATATTACTCAGCTTTAAAGAAGAATGAAATTATGGCATTTGCTGGTAATTGGATGGAGCTGGAGAACATCATGCTAAGCAAAATAAGCCATTACCCCCAAACCAAAGGCTGAATGTTTTCTCTGATATGCGGACACTAATTCACAATAAGGCAGGGGTGGTGGTGGCTAGGGAAAAATAGAGTTACTTTGGATTAGGCAGAGGGGAGTGATGGAGGGGAGGGGTTATGGGGTAGGAAGGATTGTTATTACCCTATGTGCATATATTACTATATGACTGGTGTGATTCTATATCATGTACAGCCAGAAGAATTAGAGGTTATGCTCTATTTATGTATGATGTGTGAAAGTGCATTCTACTGTCATGTATAACTAATTAGAACAAATTTGAAAATGCAAATTATTTTTCTGAGTAATACCTGAACCACTAGGGGTGGTTAGGGATGTGGGAAAATGAGACAGTGAATATAAGGTCAAATTAATAGAAGGAGGAGGGTGTCTTTGCTGAGTTAGATCCAACATTCTGGTGTTAACTTAGGCAGTTGCAGCTCTGGTTGATCTAGTTGATGTGTACCACTGAATTTGGTGGTGTGTTGGTAAATTGGCATGTGTGTGTGTGTATCTGGGTGGGTGAATAGGGATTCTCGATTTGTAGAACTTGCCTGAGATTTGATAAGTAAATATTTTCTCTAAAGCCAATTTCAGTCTACCAATGACTTAACAACTGCTTGTCCAAATTCCTGAATATTTAACAGCTAGTCCTCCTGAGCCAGTACAAGCAGGCTCTAACAAACATGACTCTGACTGAAGCCCTTGGTCATCTGCCATTGTTAAAATGCTTTCATTATAAATCTGGTCCCTGGTAGGAGGCAATGTTATGGGGAATTTTCCTTATAATCAGACACTGTGAAACTCTGCAGTCAGACAAAGTAAATCCTAAGGAATATAGGACAGTCACAGGTAAGGTGCTCCCTCTGTGCAGAGCCTCATGTAATCAACTTGTCACTGTATGGCTAGTTGGTAATTGTGGCAGCCACAGAGGAACCCTGCTCAGATCTCCCTTCAAGGGATAGCTTGCCGCAAGGAGTGCTGTTAACTGACAATGACTTGCAGCTGTGGATGCTTCCCCATTTCAAGGTGAGATCATAGATAGATTCCTTGGGCAGAGAGAGATACCAGGCACCATTCCTGGCCAGCAATCTTTAGTGTTGCTGGAGCTCTCCCTTAAACTGGTTGGGACTTTCTTGAAGTTGCACCTGAGACTGATTCTCTTCCCACCCAATCTTCCTTCTATCTCTTTCTTTCACTCATTTCAGATTGTCATTGCAGTTGATGGATTCTCCCTGTGTCTTCTTCCTTTATCTTTCGCAGCGTTACTCCTAATAATTCTCTTGAATTTCTAACCCTGCCTTGATATCTGCTTCCTAGAGGACCTGTGGATGCAGTATTATTAATGGATGATCCTGTATGAAGGGCCCAGCTGTGGTTTATACTACATCAGACATTTTAATAATCGCAGCAACCTGGTTAGTGCTCCTGAGCAAGAGGCCAGGCTGTTGCACTTGTGCATAACCTCCACCATTGCCCCAAGGCTACTCTGCACATGCATGCAATCCTGCAAAACCTAGAGTGGACAAAGATGAGTCATTTGGTCTACTTAGATGAGCAGTGTCTCTTCTGTAATCCATGCTTTCTAGTGGGTATTAACATGTAATGCAAAGATCCTCACGCATTGAGATGCCTGTCATAATGACAACTGCATATTCTCCCTGAGTCACATTTGTCTCCTTTTTCCCTAAAGTTCCCAAATTAGCAGATAAACCATTTGCAGTAGCTCAAAGTTTTGAATTTCCTTATCTGAAGCCACTTCTTTTCAATCCAAGTTAATAATCAGGTGTATTTCTTAAAGCTCTAGTAATTGAGAAGTTTTCTCTTCACCACCTCTGAAATGGCACTTTTTTAGTTTGTACCATCATATTGTGCTAATTTATTCATGAACAAAATATTTTTTCCTTCTTTGTATCTGGTTATAGTGAATATTCATAAAGACATAGGTACGGAATGAAGGAGACTCATCTGTGCAACAGAGAGAGAGAGAGAGAGAGATGATATGAGGGTCTGGGTCAAGTGTTAATTTAATCTAGTTGTGTTCTCTGGATCTACTCAGTCCAACCCAAAGTTTTCCTTGTGTCATATGATGAAATGATGCCATGCCTGCCCAACCTTATGGATAAATCAGTTTGACAATGTACAGCTCAGTAGGCAGAACTCAGATCATATTGGGAAGCAATCTGTTGTCCTATGATCAAGAATCCAGTCTCTACTATGGTGCAGCAGTATGCGAGGAGCTCTTCTTTAAGTGGTGGATAATTTTGTGTTACACGTATGTTGTGACTGAATTTATGTATTCAAATTTATGTATTGAAGCACTATGTGGCTTCATTTGGAGATAGAGCCTTTAAAAGGAGGTATTAAAGGGGTAACAAAGGTTGACTTTATCAAATAAGACCCTTTAACGAAGAGAAAGATAGACAGTCCTCTCTCCTCACATGCACAGAGGAAAAGCCATGTGGGAAAATAGACATTTGTAAGACACAAGAAAACCTTTGCTAGGAACCAACCCTAAAAACACCTTGATGTTTGAATTCTAGCTGTCAGAACTGTGAGAAAATAAATTTCTGTTGTTTAAGCTCCTACTTTGTAACATTTTATTATAGCAGCCCTAGAAGATTAATATGAGATGTCATAGGCTTGCTGCAAAAACCTAGAGATGTTCATCAAGACTCTTCTGATAAGACTTACCTGGGGGCTGAGGATGTGGCTCAGTGGTAGAGCACTTGCCTAGAATGTGCAAAGTTCTGGGTGTGATCCCCAGCATTAGGAAAAAAATAAAGGAGACAGAAATTCATAACCTCCTTATTTATTGTGGATACTTCTAGCCCCCTGTCATACGGCCCGTTTGCAGGGATGATTGTATTGCAGCCAGAATTTACTCTAGAGCTATCTTCAGCTGTGGGTTCCACTTAAAGCAGGCATCCTTCTGAGTCATTCAATAAATGGATTAGTACAGTCTTCCCAAGTGTGCTATGGGTTGCTTCCAAAGGTAAGAGACTTATTAACTGTTGTGCTTTTTTCTTAATGGTAGAAGCTAAAGATGTAAACATTTTCTAGTGTTTTCAGGAGAATCACCCTGAACCTATATAGGGTTTCTCTCTCACCTTCTGGTTTATCTGGTACTTGCCACTTCATACTACCCAGGTTTAATTAACATTATCTCATCAGTATTCTGGACTGGAGGGATAATCTGTAAAATGACAATACAACCAAGGTTGAACTGGACTATATTGCAACAGAGAATAGGGGAGTTAACCCAGACTTCTGCCAAGACTGTGAATGTATGATGTAATTCAAATGAATGCAAACACCTTTCATCCCTCCTTCTGATAAGGATTGCAAAGAATGCAGTCGCCAGACCCATAGCTATTCTTTATGCTAGTGGTTAAGTTGACTTAGCCTGAGAAAAATAAAGAATCTTCTATAGTTACTACAATTGAGGCCACCACTTGGTTAGGTTTTTGGTAAATTTATTAATTTTCTAAGGATGCTGCAATAAATCAACACAACCATGGTGACTTATAACAACTCACATTTATTCTCTTATCATTTTGGAGGTCAAAAGCCAAAAATTAGTTTCACTGGGCTGAAGTCATGGTGACTGTGGGGCTGTACCCACTCCAAAGTTGCTAAAGGTGATTGGGTTTCCTTGCCTTTACCAGCTTACAGAACTGCATTCTTTGGCTCATAATCTCTTCCTCTGTTGGATATCCTGGTATCAATGCTTGCAGTGATTGCTTCCACTGTGCTATTGCCTTCTGTGGCAGTCTAATCCCTCTCTCCTGCCCTCTTATTAGGACACGTGTGATTATATTCAGGGTTTACTTGGATAATTCTGGATAATATCCCCATCCAAAGATTTTTAATCATATTTGCAAATTCTCTTTGTCATATAAAGACATTACTCACAGATCCCTGAGATTAGCATCTTTGAGATCTGTTTTCAGTCTAGCACAGTAGTCTTCTTCGATCTGCCATGACCATCTGTTCATTTATTTTGTCTGAGGCTGTCATGGTGAATTAAAAATCAGGAATGTGATCAGGAGACACTTCTCCTACCTCCTTTAATCTTTGAGGGCAGATCTAATTCCTGACATTTTACCTGAAAGGTGGTATTGCTTTCTTGTTTATTATCTTGGTCAAAGGGTCAGGGTGAGGGATTTGGCCTTCTATACCATATTTAATTTGATCTTGACCCTGGAACTGCATTTTGTTAGTAGCATTTGACCGTTTGTTAAACATTGACTCAGATTTTAGTTTACTTTGAGGGTATTTTTCTAGTTGAGGAAACTGAAGATAAGAAATAGTTTTATTTTGCACTCTAGAAAATCCTGGCTCCATTATATTTCTTCTAAATTCTAATTGCAAATAAAATTCAGTTAATCCTTCTCTTTTTATACCTTACTACGATGATTAATACTACATGTCAGCTTGACTAGAAGGAGGGACACCTAAATGTCTGGTGAAGTGTTGTTTTTGAGTGTATCTGTGGGTGTGTCTCCAAGGGGATTTGTGTGTAAGTAGGTGGATCTGGAGGGGAAGATCTGCCTTGAATGCAGGCAGGAACCAACCAGCCAGCTGGGAAACCCAGATGGAAAATGAAAAGGCAGAGGAGGCTTACATGCTCTCTTTCTTCCACTGTGGGACACCTTGTTCTCCTGCCCTGTGACATCAGAACATCAGTAATTTGGCCTTTGACCTCTGGGACTTGCACACAGGCCCCCTTGGGCCTTTGACCTCAGACTGGGGGATGCGCTGTCGGCTTCCCTGATTCTGAGGCTTCTGGGCTTGGATTGAGCCAACCACCAACTTTTCTGGTTCTCCAGATCGCAGATGGTGTTGTGAGCCTTTTTAACTTCCATAAACATGTGAATCAATTCCCCTAATAAATCTCTCAAATATCCTCTTGGTTCTGTCACTTGGAGAACCCTGACTAATATGCTTTCCAAATTCAGTTTGGAACCAACCAACCAAACAACAACAACAACAACAAAACAGTTGATACATTCTCCAACCTACCTAAAAATCTCCTTAGCTCCAAGTTCACTGGGTGAATTTTCTATCTAGTACCTCCCACAGGAAGGGTAATACTCTCTCTCTTTAATTACTTCACACTACCTTACAAATATCATTCTCCCTCCAAACTCCTATAGGAATTTTCAACTCCCACCATTCATTTTCCAGAAGCCGCTTTCCCAGCTTCTATCTGCTTCTCAGCCCCAAAGTTAATGTCACATGTTTTAGGTTTTTGTTAGAGTAGGGTACCATTTCAGAAACAAAGTTGAGTTATTTCAGCTAGCTTGTATTGTGTAACAAACCACTCCAAAATGTAGTGGCTGAAAATAGTACATTTAATTCTGTGAGTTGTCTGGGCTTTTTTTCTGCCAATTTTATCCAGATCCCTTATGCAATTGAATTTGGCTGGAGGGTTAATGCAGTGGACCAGCTTTTAAATTTGCCCTTGTCCTAGCCTATTTGTACCACTGTAATAAAATGCCCAGGACTGAGTGATTGATAAACAACAGAATATTATTCCTCACAATCCTGGAGGCCAAGAATCCAAGATCCAGACACCAGCAAACACAGTGTCTGGTGAAGATTCCCTTTCTGTTTTCAAGATGGTATCTTTTACTGCATCTTCATGTGACAGGAGAAATGAATGAACTCATGACTTCAAGCTCTTCTATAGGACACTAATCCTATCCATGAGAATAGAGCCCTATGACTTCATCACCACCTAAATACTGTTTCATTGGGGAACAAGTTTCAATGTGAATTTTGGAAGTGGCATGGACATTCAAACCATTGCAACTTGCTGGTATTCGTACCTTTGTGTGGTCCCCTTCTCTGAAACGTGGGCTTGCCTAGCGCCCTGTAACTTGCTTCTAACTGATAGAACACAACACAGGTTCTGAATGTCACTTCCACGATTAGGTTATAAGAGTCTGTAATTTCTATCTTGCCAGCTGTCTTTCTCCATTGCTTCTCTTTCTTGTTGATTTTTTTTAATTGATTAGAAGACAATTTTTTTGTTTGTTTTTTTTTAAATATATGAAATTTTAATACCAAATTGACATTTGGAATTGAGCTTGGAATTATAACATATAAAGAATAATTACTTGTTGTAAGTCAGAAGATTACAGTTACCAATGTTACTAAACAGAAAAAAATTGAGTATTTACTAAGTATACAATGAAAGCATAGTATAATTTTAATGTTCTCCTTGCTTTTATGAATAATCAATGATGACTAAGTTTGTAGTTTCAAAATTTAGGAGGGATATTAAATTTATTTCTTTATTTCTGTTTTTACAGACTGCACTTTGATTCATTGTACACAAATGGGGTACAACTTTTCATTTCTATGGTTGTGCATAATATAGATTCATACCATTCATGTAATCATACATGTACATAGGGTAATGATGTCTGTCTCATTCCACCATTTTTCATACCCCCGCCCCCTCCTTCCTCTCATTTCCCTCTACATAATCTAAAGTTCCTCCATTCTCTCACCCCCCACCCCCCCCCAACCCAATTATATGTCATCATCCACTTATCAGGGAAAACATTCAACCTTTGGTTCTTTGGGATTGGCTTATTTTACTTAGCATCATATTCTTCAATTCCACCCATTTATCTACAAATGCCATAATATTATTATTCTTTATGGCTGAATAATATTCCATTATGTATATATACTACAGTTTTTTTATTCATTCATCTGTTGAAGGGCATCTAGGTTGGTTCCACAGTCTAGCTATTGTGAATTGAGCTGCTATAAACATTGATGTGGCTGCGTTACTATAGCATGTTAATTTTAAATCCTTTGGGTATAAACCAAGGAGTGGAATAACTGGATCAAAAGGTTAAACCTCGGGGGGTGGGGATGTAGCTCAGTTGGTAGAGTGTTTGCCTTGCATACATAAGGCCCTGGGTCCAATCCCCAGTACCACCAAAAAAAAAAAAAGGTTAAACCTTTATCTCTCACCCTGCACAAAACTCAACTCAAAATGGATCAAGGACTTAGGAATTAGACCAGAGACCCTGCACCAAATAAAGACAAAGTAGGCTCAAATCTTCATCATGTTGGCTTAGGATCAGACTTTCTTAACCGACTTCCAAAGCACAAGAAATCAAAGCAAGAATCAATAAATGGGATGGATTCAAACTAAAAAGCTTTTTCTCAGCAAAGGATATAATTAATAATGTGAAAAGAGAGCCTACAGAGTGGGAGAAAATCTTTTTCACATGCACTTCAGATAGAGCACTAATCTCCAAAATTTACAAAGAACTTACAAAACTTTACGCCAAAAGTATAAAGAACCCAATTAATAAATGGGCCAAGGAACTGGACAGACACATTACAGAAGAAGATATACAGGCGATTAAGAAATATATGAAAAAGTGTTCAACATCTCTAGTAATTAGAGAAATGTGAATTAAAACAGCTCCAAGATTTCATCTAACTCCAATCAGAATGGCTATTATCAAGAACACAAACAATAATAGATGTTGGTGTGGCTGTGGGAAAAAGGTACACTTTTATGGTACTGGTGGAGTTGCACATTAGTGCAGCCACTCTGGAAAGCAGTGTGGAGATATCTTAGAAAACTTGGAATGGACTCACCTTTTGACCCAGTCATCCCACTTCTCTTGCTGATTTTGATGAAGCAAGTTGTCAAGTTGGGTAGGCCCAAGAGGTAAGGAACTGAGTACAGAGCAGAAGAGCGGTTTTGTCATTTTCAGTCCCTCACCATCATCCCCACTGCCATTACTCTCCCTCATGGTCTTGACTCTTGATGGGTCATTTTCAACCACTGACTGACTGGAGGGCATTTCTAGGCTTAGGATCTTTTTCCAAATATCTGCTTCCCTAACTTGGCTGATTTTAGAACCAAAAGTGCCTCTCTCTATCTCGTTCCTCACTTATGTAACTTCTCCAACACCAGGGAGTCAGTTCAGACCTTGGTAGCCAGAATCAACGGTTTTCTAGGATCCTGCCTCTTGTCCCTCTTATTTAGTGGGCCTGTCTTAGAGCACATTTCCAAGGCTTCTGCTTTCTTGTTCTTGGGTAATAGAGGGAGGTAACTGTGGCTCAGCTTATAATCCAGCCCTGGTTAGCATAACAGCAAAGGTCATCCTATCCTTTAAGAACTTCCTGGCCTCTTCCATGTCTCTGTCCTCCAAATTCTTGGCATCTGTCTGCTGTATCCATGTGGTCTAGCTTGTTAGTAGCACACCTTACCTATTGACTAACCCTGCCAGAGAGGTGAAGCTGGTGTTCTTGGCTTTTTCTGAGCTGGGCTAACTTGTACAAGTTCCACAGCAAAGCAGTGACTGTCCTAAACAAAGGTATATGGGTAGGGATTATACACACACATACATACCCCCACGCACATACACACCCACACCCACACATGCTTATATACACACTCATATACTAGGGATCATACCCAGGTGTGCTCTACAACTGGTGTACATTGGCAGCCCTTTTGTCTTTTTTTTATTTTGAGAAGTTTCTTGTTAAATTGCTGCAGCTGGCCTTGAACTTGCAATCCTCTAGCCTCAGCCTCCCAGGTTGCTGAGATTGCAGGGGTGCCACCTCGCCTGCCTTAAACAAAGACCTTCTCCTTTCTACCTTGCAGCCCAGAGCCCTTGAGACTTATGAGTGGGGTGAGGAAATATTTTGACCAGGCTCTGGAAGTGTACAAGCAGAATCTCAGGGTTGTATAGGTGCCCTAATTCTGTCTGAGTGTCACTCTAAGAGCCTCTAGAAATCATCTCCTCTACCTGCTGCCCTCAGGCAGATGTGAACAGCCTTCCCTCCCCACTGCTAAGGGGAAAGTGACTGGAAAGAGATCCTAGGAAACAGAGGATGCAATTTGCTTCCTTAAGAGGAATTCTCCCTCTACAAATCCCACCCTATCTCCAACTCTCCATGTTTTCCCTCTGGATCTCTTTCTCTGCATTGCACCAGATAGAAACAAGAGAGAAAAATAGCTGGCTCTGTGAAATGGAGACAAGATCAGGTGCCAGAAGCTAGAAACAAGTGTGGTACAGGAGCCGAAAAAGCAATGTGCCCAGAAAAGCAGATGCAACTCGTCCACCAAAAAGCCCTCATTTATGAATTTTACAGGAGAACAAGGTCAGGGTACAGTTTGACTCAGGAATAATTCAAATGCAGCAATACACAGTGACATATATATACACATTCCATATAAATAAATAGATGTAATACACAGAGTAATACATGTATTATACACACATGGAGAAAAATACAGAAATAGTGAAAAAGTATTTTTTTTTTCTTTTAAGAGATGGTGTCTTGCTATGTTGCCCAGGCTGGCCCTGAACTCCTGGGGTTAAATGGATCCTCCTGCCTCAGCCTCCAGTTTATTATTTTTCAATTTTTTTTGGAACCAGGGGTTGAACTCAGGGACACTCGGCCACTGAGTCATATCCCCAGCCCTATTTTGTATTTTATTTAGAGACAGGGTCTCACTGAGTTGCTAAGGACCTCGCTAAGTTGCTGAGGCTGGCTTTGAACTCGCGATCCTCCTGACTCAGCCTCCCAAGTCGCTTGGATTACAGGCGTGCGCCACCACGCCCAGCTCAGTTTATTATTTTTTAAAAGAAGCCTTCTATTGAATTGATGAAACTTTATTGAATAGACTGACTTGAAACTAATGCAAGCATAATAATGTATAAATTTAGTTTTCAAATTCATGAGTTGCTGATTCTAATTTACTAACAGGGTAAGATTTTATTAGCCTGGTCTATTTGTAAACAGACAACTCTTCACTAGGAGGCCTTGTCATACTGGGTTGAAGGAAAAGAAAGTCACTCAGGGATCCCTCTTCAGTGGGACATCTTCCAACCATCTAATATAAAGTTATATCCTGGGCACTCTCCGACCACTGAACTGGGGATCTTTATCTGGTTCATTCATGTAGCCCAAATGCCCAGATCAGTTCTTAAATGAATTGGTGAGGAAATCTTGCTAAAATATTCCATTTCCTAATTATTCAGATAAGGACAGTAAGAATTAGAAAGTTATAAATGCCAAATTATGCGTAGCTAGAGTCAAGACCAGGACATGAGTGTCCTGGTATTAGGGAACAGATAGATGAGGATAGTGGGAACAGGAGGTTAAGAGAATAATTCTATAAAATGGGCCCACTGACTGACCCCCACATGCTCTTTACCAAGAAACAATTTACCTGCAGCCCTGCCTGGCCTAAGTGAACAAGCAATGTCATATTCCTCAGCAAATATCTGTTAACTATGGAAGAAATGCAGGCCTAAAATAATGTTGATAAGAGGAATCTAAGTTATGCTGAAGGGGGAGACTTGTGACCAGATCCTGAAACTCTGGAGATAAGGATAGTTCCTCCTAACCATAAAATCTATAAGAATGTGTAGCAAAAATCCAATTAGAACCAGTCAGCATGGGCCAAGGTGACCTAGAATTGCCATGACAGTGGGGACTTGAAAGTCTGATGTCATCTTACTGTCAGTCAAAAGTGAAGAGTTGGACCTGGGTGGGACTCTCTGAAATCCTCTCTGGGGTAACCAATAAAACTGAAGTGCAGGGTTAGGCACACGGTCTCTCTCCTTTCTGAGAGGACCCACTCTCTCCCTTTGAGAGTGTCCCCTTTCCCTTTTCCTATCCTTTCAATAAACTCATTCTTGTTACCCTGAGTGACATGTCTGAAATCTTTCTGACTTGGTTCCAAGAATTGGAGTTTGAAGGGGGTCTTCATATTGCCTCAGTTTCTCTGGAGGCCCCAGCTCTAACCCTGGCACCAAATCCAGTGCTCTTGGTTCTATGCCGAGAGGATTCACCCGTTTCTCAGACTCAGAAATCAGCTTTTTCTTCCCTGCAAACCATGCTCCCCTCCTTCCCATCATCATAGATGATCATGAGCCAGATCCAGTCACCTCTGGGTGGGTCTTCAACCCATGAGAAGACATTGTCTGTCACCTAAGTTAGAGACTTACCTATCTGTGAAGGGAGTCTTCTCCTAGGCACATTCCCCCAGAGTGACACCATTTCGATAAGTTTTTCAAAGGCAGGACATTGGCATGATGACTGCTACATCCATGAAGACAAGTTTATAGAGGAAACAGAGTGAAACAAACACCAAGAGGCCTAGAGAATTTCAAATGGGAGTTGATCCAGGTGGTGAGATCCTAATGCCCTGGTTTGTGTCCTCTGGAGTTGGAAACTGCCATGGCTGTTGCTCCAAGTGGCCACTACTGCATGTGTCTTAGCTCCATTCCCATCCCAGCTCATGGGGTACCTGCTTCCTACTGTCACTCCCTCATCTGACCTTCACCTTCCATCCCTGCTCTACCCTAGCCCCATCTGGCAAGCATTAGTAATGCTGCAAGAAGACCTCTGATGACCTTATTGGACAGTTGAAATTTCTGGGTGGAAAAATGGACACATTTCCGAACTCCTAATAATTTCCTTCTCTAAGGACCTAAAGATTTATACCATTGTCCTCAGGGCTAATGTTCTTGTGGGAAGATGCTAAATACCATAGTGTATTTGTCTTGCTGTACGTTCTATGGTTTTTCTGAATTTATTTTTCATCAAAATACTTTAATGTAGATTTCTAAAAATTCTAATTGAGTCTCAGTCTAATAACCCTGTATGTGCTGTTCTGAGGTAGGTGCTGAGAGCAGCTGATGGCCTTGCCCAGAAGCTGAACATGCTCTGGGCAGGATGAGGCAGATCAGCAGTGTCCACTAAAGACCAGAACAGAAAGTATGGTACTACAATAATCAGGGAACTCTCCCTGGGGGGCAGTGTGCTGGTACAAAGCTCCGATGGCTTCCTTTGATAGGACACGAATTTCTGGCTTTAAATGAAAGCCAAGGCTCATCAGGTTTAACCAGGAAAGGGTAACAGTGTCACCTCAGTGTGCAGGGGACGAGTCTGCTCATAGCCACTGATGTACCTGGCCTTCCTGTGACTGCTGGCTTGACCTGGGGCAGCTGATTGATTTCCAGCACTTGCACTGGGGACCTTGTCAGAGCTCTGACTGACACTTCAGGAGAGAGAGGCAGGTGGAGTATGAGAAAGGGTAGGGTCTGATCTGAGGTTGGGTGCTGGCCTCAAAGACCTGAGAAGGGTAAGGGTTTCTTGGGGACCCTGTCTCCCATGAAGCAGTCTGTGGCATTTCTTCCCAGGCTTCTTCCAAGGGGAAGACCTGGCACTTCATAGGTTGGGGAAATATTTGTTGAGTTCACTGTTAAAAGTGTGGGAATATACCTATGTCCATTGGTATGTCCTTGTTAGCTATTAATCTATGTATTTCAGGTAGACCAACTAAATTAGATTATACCTGTTCCTGACAGCCTACATCCCTTTAAGACTTTATTTTATTTAAAAACAAATAAATGTACTCCATGCTCTGGATCACTAATGCACTGCCTGTAGTACTGGTTAGCAGATACAAAGCAAGGGGTGGGCGATTTGACTGTAAATGTCTGTGCTGGGCTACCATGCTGCTGCCACGCAACAAGTCCCCCACCCCCACCCCCACCAGGATCTAGTATAATGAGAGGACAGCAGCATCTTGAGAGAAACCTGCTTTACATGGTGCAACTGCTCCCAAAGAAGAGAAAAGAACCAAGCAAAACATTACTGCTCAATGGAAATCAATAATCCTGTTTTGAGAGCAACATGAATATTGTATGATGTTTGATTTAAAATACTTTGCAGTTCATTGAATATTTTCCTAAAATTTCTCATTTACTCCCAACAACTAACTGTGAGAGGTGGAGAAGAGATTATTGATCCCATTTTACAGGTGCAGACAGTAAGTCAGAGAGGTCATGTGCAGCAGAACACTCCCAGCACTGCCCAGGGTTGAACTGGACTCTACAAGGGGCACAGGTGTGATTGGGACCTACCTACACCTTCAAGCAGCAGCCTCAGGAAAGACCTCACTAAGCTGATGTTGACTGAGATGGGCTTCTATTTGTGAACTCATTTGTGAAGTGGTGGCTATGGTTCAATGACTAAGCTATTCCTATTTGGCAAGGTATAGGTGCTCCATGGTTCCTTAGGTGGAAGTGCACTGGGATTTTGCAAGACGTCCCTGTCTCCAAGAGCTAGGATTACCAGATTTAGCAAATAAAAGTAAAAAAATGACCTGTTAAATTTGATTTTCTGGTAAATAATAATTTTATAGTAAAAGTATGTTTCTAAAATTTCATGGGACATTTTCTTCCCCCAGTATTGGGGATTGAACCCAGGGTCTTGTGCATGTAAGACAAATACCCAGCCCACACTGAACATATTTACATTATAAAGAATTGATTATTTACATGAAATTCAAATTTAACTAGGCATCTTATATATTATCTGGCAACCCAAAAGCAGTTTAAGGCAGTTGAATAACTTTATTTTCCCAACTACCCAGTGCCCCATACTCCGGATCTTCCTCATGACCATCAGGCAGAATAATCATCCTCTACCTCCCAGCTCCATGTGGCTGGTTTGGTCAGTATAAAACCTTCCAGGTTATTTATACTTTGACCAAGAGTCACAATGGCTGAGCTCAGAGGAGTTGAAATTCAGAGTGATATTTTAGGCCAAGTTATCTTGAGCTATGTGGTTAGGAAGTCTAAATTCACATCAGAGGCAGAGCACAGGTCCTGTTGGTTTCTGCTTGATGAGTTCTGGACTCACTGGGTAGAAAGCTTTAGGTGGGGGTAGGGTCACACATATCTTGGCTTTTCCCTTTCTCACTCTTGAAACTACTAGATAAATTGTTTTTTAAATACATGACATCTAGAAGTACCCTGTCCCCAAACACCTATGATTTTGCACACAATCCAGCACGAGAACACATATTTCACAACACATTTGCTCACTCAGAGCACTTTGTCACCCTGGTCGGCAACTGGATGAAGTTGGCCTCCTCTCACAAGTCCTTCTTTCCATTTGCAGATTTAATTTAGATTAACGTGAAAAAAATCATGGATTGCTTTTCTGCAGGCTGAGTGAATACTGCTTAATTTCAAGGGGATATTGTGTGTGTGTGTGTGTGTGTGTGTGTGTGTGTAGAAGAGTCACCTTTCTATATACTCTAAAGAAAGGAGGAAGCTTGTGAGCTCTTGGGGCCACCTCCCCACACCTTGCTGTGCCTATCAGGATAAGGATTCCCCAGGATGTTGGCAGGCTGGTCCCTACAGACCAGGTGGTCATGGAAAAAGGAAATGTTCTCTCTGTAATGGCCACTGACTCACGTAAGTTCTTACAGCTGGCCGAGTTAGGGCTGGGCTGCTAACTTTCAAATTACTGACACTTCTCCAGCATCCTGGAGATCTTTACTCTCCAGAAACCCTAGCACTACCCCTACTGCCATCAGAGGTACACTTGATGGTGTGGGGGATGCCTCTGAACCCTGAAAGACCTTGGCTCCTAAATGACAGGTGGGCAAAGATTCCAGCCTCAAAATCTCCCTTGGCTCCTTAGCACAGTTGCCAGTGGCCAAGGTCTTGGATTTGAGTATTTTTAATTTATTCCTGCCTTCTCCTCTCCCTAAAGGGGGGAAATTAAAGTATTTCTCATCCCAACTCTTGCCATCCTTCCTCAAAGTCACCGAAACCATTTCCATTCTGATCAGTGTAACTTCGAAATGCAGCTGGATTTTCATTCTGATCCTGTAAACTTTCCCAGCCAGATTCAATTTAGATTAAGAACAAAAGCAGGGCCTGTTTGCCCACTGCTCAATCAATGGTTCCTGGGGTTCAGCTGTCATCCATCCTGCCCTGGGCCTCTTGGCTATATGTCTGTAAGGATCTGGTGAAGGGTGGGTCTCCCTGAATGGATGGGTGGGAAACTCTTGGAACTATTGCACCAGAGCTCATCCTTTCCTCCTCAGTGTCCCTGCCTTTATTCTCATTTCCATTATCTGTCACTTTTGGTCTACTGGTCTCTTGCTCTGGGCTGGGTCCTCTTGGGAAGGGAGCTCCAGGTCCTTACTTTGGCATCCTGAGTTCAGCAGCACCTTGGTCCTTTTGTCAATCTCTACTCTTTGATTATCATATACAAACCAGTGTGGGAAAGTCCTACTTGGTAAGAATGCACAGCTTCTTCAATCCTTCTCAAAATCCTCCCTGCCTCCTGCTACCACCTAGAAATCCTTTGGATCTCCTCTTCTTTCTCAACCCTCCACTTATGTGCTCACCTGGTCTCTGCATCCACAGTATCCATGATGTAGGATTGCTGGCACTCATAATGGAATTGAACACCTCCTGTATTCCTAGGCAGGCCCTAATGTGTGGTGCTGAAGAGTGTAGGCCATAGGCACAGGCTGCCTTCCAGCTCTACACTTAGAAGCAGTGCAGCCTCACATAAGCATTTGGCTCTCTCAGCCTTCTTTTCTCATCCATCATCCAAGAAACCTGAAGAGAGTATACCACCAGGTGCCCCAGGTTATTCCCTCCTCTGAGAGTTGCCAGTAATTTGGCCCAATTCACCTCTGAATATCCTCCACGTCCCCACTGTAGAAGCTGAGCATAGACTTGTGGAATGTTCTTGCATTAAGCCTATGCAACTAGTTGAGTGTAATTTTCCAGTCAATGGTGCATATACCCAGCCCTGGAGAGGGAAGACCTTGAGTACAGGATGGCCTTACTCTTTGATGTTGGAACCTAATCTCCTAAGGATAATATAAAGAAACTAAATAATTTAACTTTTATGGACCCAAAGTCAGATGTTTACATTCAAAGTTTTTAACTCCTGTGGAGGATTCTTTATTCCAGTTTGCAGATTGGAGCATGGAAACACCTCCTCCCTGTGGCCCAGGGGGAATAAATTGTCTCCATTTCCAGAGCACAGATGCCCCATGTTGCACATAGTCAAGGCTTCAGCCTTTCTGGGTCTTGAGAATCACAATAGATTAATGATCATGACTGGTCCGAAGGGAACGGAATTATTAATAATCTGTTCCTGATAGAACACGGCATTTCTTTCCTTCTCCCAGCCTGTTACTGGCTGCAGAAGGCTGGGACGGGCCCCATTAATCACGCTGCTCTGATGTTCTTGCCCGCTCGATAGTCACAGGAATGAATATATTGCTCAGAAAACACGTGAGGGATTGTTACAACACAGACACTATGAAGGCATTATTTTCATTGTCAGGCTGCTTGATGGTTTCATAATTTTAATAAAAGAATTGAGTTTTAGACTCAAAGGAGCGATTAATAAAGGAGTCCACAGACACACTGTGACGGCTCAAGTGCTCTCATGAAGAGCAGGCTGAGTTCTTGGTGGGTCTGAGTGCTGTCACGCTCCCTCACCTGGCTCTCCCGTGGATATGGATAGAGATGTGTGCTTATCACTCAGTAGCTAAACCCCTCTTCTCACAGACACAACACTCCCACTTGAGGTCATACACGAAAATATCTGCACCATTTTGAAAGAGAGAAAAAAACAAACATGAATGACTCTGAACTCTTTCAGATGTCTATGACAGACTCTGATTAAGAAAATGAAGAAAAAGTGAAGGAAGGGGAGTTATTGCCTTGAAGAACTGCAAAGACCAAAAAGGAAGATGTGCCTTCAGGTGTGGCTGAATTCAGGACTCAAAGTCCTTGAGACTCTTACCCTTTTCTTTCATTCCTTGGCTTAGCTGTCTTCCCTTAGCATTCTCGGGAAGG
>JAJEJO010001005.1:0-38654 GCA_020662805.1 Glaucomys volans
GTGTCTCTGCCTGGATGGGAGGTGGCAAGGGAACCTTCCTGGTCAGTTGGGAACTGGAGGAATGTGGCAGGCCTCCAAGGTGGGCAAACAAGGAAGCAGCGGGTGACTCAGGCAGAGAGTTATTCAGGGAATACACAGGAGCCAGAGGGAGGAGGGTGTGGGCAGGCAAGGTACGCCAGATCCAGAGGGCCAGTGCACCCTGAGAGGAGTGTCTGCTTGTGCTCTGATGGACTAGTGAGTCACCAGAGGATTAGAACACGGACATGACATGTGAGGCTTTGGGCTGTGAGAAAGGCACCCTGAGAACGCAGAACGCTCATGAGTGGGGCCCAGATTGGGAGTAGGGAAACCTCTTTGAAAGATCCAGGACATGAATCAAGGTCTGAAGTAGTGTTTTAATTCTTGTTGCTCGCTCTATAGCAGTGGGATATCAGAGAGCTCAACTAACCTCTCTGAGCTCTTTTCTCCAACTGAGGAAAGAATGTCTAAAAAGAGTATCTCAGGCACTTTAGTTGCAAGTGACAGAAAGTCACCTTGACCCAGCTTAGGAAGAAGGAATTTCTAGGCAACTCATGTTGTTGGGGAAAAGTGGTCCTCAAGGTGGCAGGAATTTCTGTTGCTGGGGGGCAGGTGGGTCTTCACCATCTTTCCCATTTTTGTTCCCATCTGAGCATGGGTGCCATATTCCTGCCTGGAAACCTGGTCAGCTGCTCTTCACATGCCTGAGATCTCAGTCTTACACCACCTAAGAGTCTGATTCTCTCCTTTCAGTTCCACTTCACTATGGTCTGGATATGGTTTGAGTGTCCTGTCAAGTCCTAGTGTGGTGGTGTTGAGATGGCGGTAAGAGGTGTAAGAGGTGGGGCCAGTGCAAGGTAGTTAGGAATTGGGGGCACTTTCCTCAGAGGAATTCAAATAGTTCTCACAGGACTGAGTTTATTCTCATGAGACTGGGTTGTTATGAAGTTAGGTCACTACAGGTTCTTGTACCCTTTTGCACACAGTCAGTTCCCTTTCTATTTCTCTGCCACGTCATGATACAGCCAGGGACCCTAGCCCCTGTTTGGACCTTTCAACCACCAGAATGATGTTAGATAAATCTCTTTATTTTATAAAGTACCCAGCCTCTGATATTTTGTTATAGCAATAGAAAACAAAGTAATATACATTTGGATAAATACTAGAGAGAAATTTGATTAACTGGGTTGGGACCAAATACTCTTCCATCAAGTAGTCAACATGGATAGAGGATGAGATAACACAGGTGACTCAGATTGAAGCTGGTTGTCCTTCTTCAGTCAATTAAATATTACCAGGAAAGCCACATATGGAGAAATGATGGTAGCTCTCACTGAAAACACAGGGTTGTAGTGTGGGAAAGAGCATTTCCTAAGAGCAAAGGTTCAAGAGAGTTACTATGAGCTGAATGCTTTTGTCCCTGTCCCAGATTCATAGGTTGACATCCTAACCCCAATGTGATGGCATTGGGAGGTGGTAATTAGGCTAGATGGGCTCATAAAGGTAGGACCTTCATGATGAGATTAGTGCTTTATAAGAGGAAGAAAGATGTCTTGACAAGCACCAATGAAAGGCCTTATGAGGACACAGTGAGAAGTAGTCTATAAACCAGGGAGAATATTCTCCAAGAACCAAATTTTCCAATGCCTTGATCCTGACTTTCCTAGTCTTTAGAACTGAGAAATAAATGTCTGTTGTTTTAGCCATCCAATCTATGCCATTTTGTTATAGCAGTCCAAGCTAAAATCTGGAGATACACTGGACAGATAAAACGAGAACAGCGTTATAAAACATTTTAGAGATGCATGACATCATACAAATACAAGAAATACTGCTCACTTTTTGATTGTGGTACTTTGGATTCACCTTTCTAGTTTAGTGCATACAATGATTACTGACACATAATAGGGACATCATAACAAATGGTATTGAGTGACTGAATATCACGGATTGAGTTAGTGAGTAAGCATAATATAGGGGAGTCCCACTTCATCAAGGATTAGATTCTAAAGTCCACACTGACGGTGGTAATCACATGTAATCAATAACCCTTAAAATTTCCCCAGGTAGATGCCATGTTGAAAAACAACTTAATATCCCTCAGTAAATTTGACAGAACCATTTTTCCTCCAAGTTGGAACACTCACTGTTTCCTTTGGTCCCATACCAGATGAAGCAGTTGGCTCTTATTTAAGGGTGATGCTTTATGAGAAAATGTATCCACGTCAGAATCCCATTCAGCATAGCAAGATGCTCAGGAGGGAAGAGCAGATTCACTTTTCCTGTCTTAGGCTCTCTCTGGACATGGACTCATTGAGTAAGATGGCAGATGGAATTGCCATCCATCTGTCTTATTTACATTGTCATTTTTCTCTTACATTGCTGAACAAACCTCGTTGAAAATCACATGAACCAAATGGGCATTTCATGTCTTGTCCTTTTTTTTATTTATATGTACAGTGTTTGGTGTTCATATTCTAGAACGTATATCCAGTAAGTTAGGAGACCCATGGGCTCGGTTCAGTACAAAGTCTCCAATACCCATGGCTGTGCCTGGCACGTAGTAGGCAATCAACAACCATGTGTTGTAGGAATGATTCCATTGCACAAGGCACCAAGCTTGCTGCCAAAGGAGTGGGATAGAAAAATGGGTGAGTCTGGCCCTTCCACTCAGGCATGATTAAGGGAGATAAGACATGGAAAATCTGAAAATACATGGAAAGATAATAGTACCCAGAAGGGAGAGTCAACTGTCAACCGACAACGAAAGAAAAAGTGGTGAGATCAAAGGATGTGTTAGTCAGATTTCTCTCTCTGTGATAAGATACCTGAGATGATTGATTTAAGGGGAGGGAAAGTTTCTTTTGACTCAGAGTCAGTCTTTGGTCCAATGGTCTCAGGGCCACATTGCTTTGGGCCTGTGCCAAGACCAAACATCACGGCAGAAGTGTGTTTCATGTTCTCCCAATGACTACTTGACCTAAGTCTGCAGGGTAGAGCTTGCAGAGCACAGGATTCTTGGGCCATCAGATCTGAGGAGGTGTGACTAGTATTGGGGCCAAACTGCAGAGAGCTATGAGTTAGTCCTTAGTGCCTATTGTCCATAGGGGTAAGGTGCCTTGTTCCTTTTGTCTTGTGGGTCCCAGGTTGGGCATCACCTCCTCCAGGAAGCCTTTCATGGCTTCCTCAAGTTATTTAGATGTCCACCCCACCCTCATTGCCCCTTCTAGAAGTGATCTGGTGCCCTCCTTTCCCATGGACTTATTCACTGCCTATCAGTTGTCTGCTTACCCACATCTGCCACTGGGCAGCAAGCTTCCTGAGGGCACCGCCCCACCTGATCCTCTTTGCATTCCCAATTGTGAGTGAGAGAATGAAAGAGGTAGTGGGGCACTGGGTGTGGAGAAGAGGGAAGGAATAGGTCTAATGTAAGTAGGCAGGATTCAGCCACAAGTGATGGACTGGCAGCAGGTGGAGAGAAAGCTTTGCAGATTTAGCTTGACATGGGGAGAAGGAAGGCCAGGTGGCTGGGAGACCATGTGGGCCTGTGCATACCCACCTTGACTCTGGCCTGGATTGTCTGAGTCTGAATCCCAGTTCTACCACCTGACCCCCTTAGGACCTCCAGCCACTTCAAGAGCTATCTATGTCTCTGTTTTCCTCCTAGGTAGAATGGGACTGTCAGTCTCCAGCACACAAGTTGTTACAGGATGAAGCTGAGATCCCACGTGCCCAGGACTTGCATCATTATCTTCCTCTTCCTCTGGGCACCTCCTGGTTTCTTGAGGTTCTGCTTAAAATGCAAGGTGCAGACAGTGTGGGTGACTCCTGCTGAGAGCTTGGACTGGCCCAGCCCCAGGCTGAGCAGGCTTTGGGAAAAGATTTGTAGCAGTGGTTTTTTGTTTGTTTAATATTGTAGGCTCTGAGGTCACAGAACCTGGGTCAAGTCCCACCTCCAAACTTAATACCCATAGAATCTTGAATTTGCTCCCAAACCACTCTGAGCTTCAGATTCAGAGGCCAGTAAGACAAGGATGATGAGAGTATGTGCCTTGTGAGTGGTAACTGAGTTACCACTGCCTTGTCTCAGACAAGTGCCTTGTCTGAGTGTTAACTGAGCCAGCATACGGTTCCTTGTCAGGCACAGTAACTCCTTGCTTTCCACTGTGGCCTGGAAGTCCCCATGTGCTCTGACTTTCGTGTATGGCTCTGACCTCTCAAGGCCACTCCCTGCCCCCCATCCCCGATCCCAGCCTTACAGGACTCTATCACTCTTTAGTCTTGGGCTTGTTCTGGTCTCCCACCTGCACATTTTCTGGTTCCTCAGCCCAGCTGTTCTTGCCCTAGGTCTTTCCAAATCATTCTCTCTGACTTCAATCAGGTCCCTGCTCAAATCACCTCCTCAGAGCGGCCCTTGGTTCTCTCTTCTAAACTAGCTCCCCTCTTGCTCACCCTGCCACTCCCTACCCCTTACTTTGCTTTCTCGATCACCCTCACATTTACAGGCTTGGTGTTCACACCTCTCCTTTTTGGGGCAAAAGCTCCGTGACCACAGGCATCTGCACTGTCTCCATCACTGATGTGACCTGGAGCTTAGAAAAGCAACCAGCACATAGTAGGTACTCAATAAATATTTGTAGAATGAAATTCAGATGGATAAACTGAATTTTAAAAATTCACATATCATAAAATTCACCATTTTAAAGAATCATTTAGTACATTCACAATATTATGCAACCATCATCTCTATCTTTTCATCACCCCAAAAGGAAACCCTGTACTCATTAGGGAGTCATTTCCCAGCCTCCCCTACCCCTGTACCTGGGAGGCACTAATCTATTTTCTGTCTCTAGAAATTTTCCTGTTCTGGGTATTTCATACAAATGGAATCATAGAATGTGTGACCATTTGTGATGGACTTCTTTCACTGGACATATATATATATTTTTTTTGGCGGTGCTGGGGATTTGAACCCAGGGCCTTGTGCTTCCAAGGCAAGCACTCTACCAACTGAGCTATATCCCCAGCCCTGGACATATTTTTGAGGCTCATTACAAGGTAGCATGTGTGGGTACTTCATTCCTTTTTGTGACTAAATAATATTCATTGTATGCATGTACTACATATGGTTAATCCTTTCCTTTGTTGATGGGCATTTGAGTGGTTTCCACCTTTGGAATATCTCAAGCAGTGCTGCTATGAGCATTTGTGTATAGTCGTCCCCTGTTATCTGCATGGAATACATTGCAAGACTCCCTGGATTCCTGAAACTGAGGATAGAACTAAGCCTTACATATACTCTTATTTTTCCTTTCCTCACATATCTATGATAAATTTTAATTTATAAATTAAGCACAATAAGAGATTAATTTAATATACTGTAATAAAAAGTTATGTGGATGTGGTCTGTCTTTATTTCTTTCCCAAAATAGAAATAGAGACAGACCTCACCCTTCTTGTGATGATGTGAGATGATGTAATGCCTGTGGGGTGAGGTGAGGTGAGGTGAGGTGAGGTGAGGTGACACAGGCATTGTGAGTCAGTGTTAGGCTACTACATAAGGATAACTTGAACATAATCCTGCAATGCCTTGATAGTTGATCTGATAAATGAGATGGTTAGTAAGTGACTAAAAGGTGCATAGGGTATACAGCATGGATACACTGGGCGAAGGGGTGATTTATGTCCTGAACAGGATGAAGCAGGATGACAATTTTAAAAATTCTAAAAATATATTTTAAAACTTCAATTGTTTACTTCTGGAATTTTCCATTTAATATTTTCAGACCTAGAAAAGTAGAAAGTGACACCACAGATAAGGGAAGGCTACTGTGAAAACTTTTGTTTGTTTGCTGTTTGTTTTCAAATTCTTTAGAGTATATCTAGGAGTGGGATTTGGGGGTTCCATGATAACTCTATATTTAACTTTTTGAGATGCTGTCAGACTCTTTCCAAGGTAGGTAAATCTTTTTACATTCCACCAGCAACATGGGAGAGTTCCAATTTCTCCACATCCTGATAACAGTTGGTATTTTCTGGTTTCTTGATTATAGCCATCTAGTAGGTATGAAAAAGTACCTCACTGTGGTTTGGATTTGCATTTCCCTATTGAGTAATGATGTGAACCTCTCTTCATAGGGTGTATTGTTGAATCAGAGGCAAGTCTTGTTTCGGTGATCTTGCTAGAGGCTGGACTGTATAGGAAAATGGAGAATACTGTGTTTCCTCTTGCTTTTTCCCTTCATTGCCAGGACGTGGGATTGGCAGCCTGGGTCCCGTTTACCTCCACATGCAGCACATGAACTGGAAACCTGAAAGTGGGACCTGAACCAGGGGGAGGGCAAATGAGATAGGGGAGGAGCTAATCGTGTAGACTCTGAAACCAGATTCTGGGCGTTCCAGTCCTGACTCTACCCCCTCTAACTCTATGACCTTGGGCTGCCAAGTCAAGGTCCCTGGCTGGGTTTCTGGTCTATAGCTGAGTTTAATAATAGTAATTGCCTCACAGTGTTGTTGTGAAGATTGACGGGTTAATATCTAAAAGCCAGGACTCAGTAAGAGCTGGCTATTATTATCCTGGGTATTCTGTGCTTCAGTTTCAGGTGGACATGGGCTATCAAGCTCATGTCTGTTCTTCCGCTCTGCTCACCAGTCTCCCCAGAGTTCTTTATGGACTGTCTTCCATTTGAACTACATAAAGACTCTCTTATCTGTTGTTTGTCTGTGCCAGTCTTTAAAGCAAAAGGAGTGTGGCCTCATGGAATGGCTCATTTTATGGCCAAGCAAGGCTTTGATGAAACCCTTTAAAAACGGTGCATCTCTGATCATCAGACATGGGGCGAGGGACACTGAATGAAGAGGTAGAATTTGAAAGGCCAATTTAGTCCCCCACGCCACAGCTGCCTGGGTACCACAGGGCAGACAGGAAAACCTGCATCTCCTTCCAGCTTGGGCCTCCCTGCACCAACTGAATCCTGCCCCAGTGCCTTTGGCAGGCAGTTTGGCAAGCCTAACCTGAACATTCCAGAAAATTCTTCTAGAGGAGTCCTCCTTGAACCCTTCCTAAGGATGGCTTCCTATGCTCCATCTGTGATTTCTTTGGCTCTTTTGATTCTCCCATGATCTCTCTTTGGGCCATAAGAATCTTAGGCAGGAAAGCTCTTGATTTGGGGGAAGAGAAGAAAGTTACTTTGAACTTCTACTTGAACTATCCATTTGAAGACTTTTCTCCGTGCTATAATGAGCAAAAAACATTTTAGATGGTGGATTAGTTTTTTGGTTTTTTTTTTTTTTTGTGGGGGGGCTGGGGATCAAACCTAGGTCCCATGCATGTTAGGCTAGTGCTTTACCACTGAGCTACATCACAAGCCCAGGGGAAAGCAAAGCATTCTTGCCCTGTAAAGGAAGCCTGATCCCAAATGCAGTGTGAGGAAAAGGACAGAGAAGCCACCCAAGGCTGTGTCATGGGCTGAGGTCTAAGGGGATCTTCTGGGGTCTAAGGTGAGCTCTTCATGCCCATGGTGAGGAAGGCTAACCACTCAGGGACCCCTTTCAGCCATATGTGGGACTCTAAACAGGCCATGAGAGCAAGACTTTGATGCAACTCTGGGATATATTTGTAGTTGGTCCTCATTTGCACAGTGGTATCTAATAAATGCACTCTGGGATCACTGTGGTGCCATGCCAGGTTTGATTGGCCTTGTGTGGGCTATAAGGAAAGCCATATTGGGCTGGGGTTGTGGCTCAGTGGTAGAGTACTTGCCTAGCACGTGTAAGCTCTGGGTTCAATTCTCAACACCACATTAAAAAAGTAAATAAAGATATCATGTGCATCTACAACTAAAATATTTAAAAACAAAGAAAAGAAAAGTCATATCATTTCAAAGACAGATCCCTACATTACTAGAGGGAGTCCCTCAGCTTCTTCCTGGGGTGTTCAGTCATGCCCACCTGTCTTTGGGAAATCAGGAGTGTGTGCCTGTAATGACAGACAACTCAGATGTCCCACAGCCTCAGATGGCATGGCCTCACCTCCGATACTTATTGATTAGGTCTCTTGGATGGCTCAGATTGCTGGTTGCTGCTCTCCTCATGTTGGCTACTGAGCATTACCAACGAGAGGCTATTACAGTTTGGATATGAAGTGTGCCCCTGAAGACTCAGCTACTGGAGATCCCCAATGCTGCAGGTTCAGAGGTGGGGTTTTCAGGAAGTGGTTGGATCATAAGCACTCTGATCTCATCAGTGGTTTAATCCACTGAGGCATTCAAACTTCAAATGGATTATTGGCAGGTAGTGGAAAACGTAGGAGGTGGGACCTAACAGAAGGAAATAGGTCCTTGGGGGCATGCCCTTGACATTCTCATAGTAGGCATTCATTAAATATTTATTGAATGAACTAATAAGAGAATGGAGGACTTGTGAAGTATTTTGTACTTCTAAGAAGTCAGAATTTTGAACAGTGAAGGGAAAGAAGTCTGGATACATAACCAGATGGTCTGTTTGAGCTGCAACTCTGTCACTTGAAAGTCAGGTTTCCTGAAGAAAGTGAGCTGAAATTACAGACTCTCAGTTTCCTCATCTGTGAAATGGGGTGAATATAGATAATATTTATTTTATGTTTTTTGTGTTCCAGAAACTTACCAAGTGCATTGTCACCTTAACTAAATTATAGAGGATGTTTTAGTCAATTTTTGTGTCGCTGTGACCAAAAGACCTGACAAGAACAATTTTAGAGGAGGAAAAGCTTATTTGGGGTTCAGAGATCCTGAGATCTCAGTGCATAGAAGGCCATTTCTATTGCTCTGCACACAAGGTGTTGCAAGAACATCATGGCAGAAGAGTGTGGTGGAGGACAGCAGCTCAGGACATGGTACCAGGAAGCAGAGAGAGTCCCCTCAAAGGACAAAATATGTACCCCAAAGGCACACCCTCAATGACCCACCCCCTCCCTCCACACCCTACCTGACTACAGTTACCACCCAGTTAATCCCTATGAGAGGATTAATGCACTGATTAGAATAAGGCTCTCAGAACCCAATCATTCCACCTCTAAACTTCCTTGCATCATCTGATACATGAGCTTATGGGGGACATCTTAAATCTACACCATAAGTCTCCTGATGTGAAGTAATATTCAATATCTAGCACCACTCTTGAAGAATTTTTACCAAAAATATTTAACCTGAACACAAACAAGCCACTTGGCCTAACTTCTAGTTAACACAAAAACCAGAGCTAAGGAAATAGGTTAAAACAATATCACAAAGAAAAAAAACAGACAAACTCAGAATTTAGGATATTCTTTAAGACAATTGGCCTAACCAATGCAAACACAATATTTTTATGAAAATAATAATAAAAATGAAGGACTGTTGTAGATTAAAATGATATAAGAAGACATGAAGTACATGGTCCTTGTTTGGAATGTAGTTTTTAAAAAATGTCATTTGGACAGGCAAAAACTGTAATCACAAATAATGCATCTGGTTAGTTGAATGGACATGTAAGCATGGATAAAATACAATGTAATATTACACAGCTGTGAAACTAAACATACTATAGTATCCTATCATATGCTGCATCACATGATATACTATATATATGTATGAGATATATTACATGTTATATTTACATATAGAGTACATCACATATTGTATATGCACATATATATAGTAAATTAAACTAAACTTCAAAGAAAAAAATCATTCGGATGCCTTTGAATTTGAACTGGGATTTAGATGATGTTAGGGACACATTAACATTGTTAAGTGTGATATAGCATTGTGGCTACATAAGAGAACACCCTTATTTTCAGGAGATTTATTGGCAAATACCAAAGCATTTGAGGTGAACCATTATGATATCTGCAAAGAACTTTGAAACAGAAGGAGAGGAGATTGATTGATCTAGCTGGAGATAAATAAAGCCTGTGCAACAAAAATTTGACAACTGTTGAATGTAGTGTTGGCTAGATGGGTGTCCATTATATGACGAGTTTTCAAGTTTTTGCATGTAAGAAAAATTTCATAATAAAAAGGTGAGAAAAAAAAAATCCCATGGACAACCAGGCAAGGCAGCACATGCCTGCAGTCCCAGCAGCTCTAGAGGCTGAGGCAGGAAGATCTCTTGAGTTCACCAGTTCAAGATCAGTTGGGCAACAAAGTGAGATCAATTTAAAAAAAAAAATTCATGGCACTTCTGTGCTTATTCAGTGACTGGGACTAGGAAGAGGAACATCTGGTTCTTGATATCAGCAGTTCTGGGGCTCCTGGATGTCCTTGCTTCCCTCCCACACAGGGTCTGGGCAGCTCTTCTGCCACTTCTGGAAGGTACTGTGGTCAGTGTGAATTGATTTTTATTTTTTAATGTTCTTTGGGAAGAACTTTGTGTGTTGAAGAAGAAACACTATTTGTGGTTAGTTTTTAAAAGTTGCATTCAATTTATTTAAGTAATCCAGTAGGGGGAAAAAAACCTCATTTTCTTTAAGGTTTTAACTTCAACTGACAACTTTCATTTTACTTATAAATCTACTAAATTTTAACAATCACTTTTAAAGAGGCCTTTTACATCTTACTTAATTAAATCCCCTTATATATTTTACACAGGATTTATAAATTTAGCATATTTGAGTTTATTTATAAGCACTTAAATGCCTAACGATCAGAGCATTCCCAAACACTTAAACAATTCTAATAAGTCTAATAAGTTACACTTAAAAATATAGTACATCTCACGTTCTCATAAACATTCCAATATTGTTTACAAACCTAGTAAAATCACAAATCTAAACAATTACTCAATTACACTTTTTAAATTGGAATCATGAGGCTAATATATTAGATTCTTTAATACTGACTCCTCTTAAACATTACAAATACTCAAAACGCCCAGTATACAGAGAATGTTGCTGAACCTAATAGAAAAGTGTTCATACTTCATCTGAACCCTTCCCAAGGTCAACAGACACTTACTCATGGAGGAAACAATTAAGTTGAGCTAAGCAAGTTACAGTTTCCATCTCAGTGGACGGAGGTGAGGCAGCAGATTTTGCTGTGGACACAAGATCCAGTTTTCCTCATGATCCTCATAGACTAGTTAAACCATCAAGACCGGAACTCCACGCCTGTGGCGGGTTGCAATCTCCAGGGTTAAAGGTATTCTGTTGCTTGAGTCCCCCATCTGGTCTGAGTCTCTTCTCCTTATTCCCAGATTTATTGCTGATTTTGTTCAGATCCCACCCTGCTATCCCATCCCCACATATTCTTTCTGTCTGGTGGGACCCCACAACCCTTAGCTATTGAATGACACCCAGTTGCATTTTGTGTTTCTCTGATGGTTTTCCTTAGCTCCAAACTCGGAACGCAGAAGTCACGCTGCAGACTGGCTTGGGGCCCTGAACTCATTGGATCAAAGCAGCAGGCAGGAGCTATGTCTCTAAGAGAGGAGCCCAGTCTCCCCTCCACTCAAATTCCCAAAGTCTGTCTTAGTCCTGGTCAGTTCCCCAGGACTCAGCAAGGGCTCTTTACCCAGGATCCACAGGCTCATGTTCTCTCATGGTCCACCTCCATCTTCATTCTCCACGTCCCCAGCGCTAAGGATGTTTCCCTGGTACTAGGGTGAGTGGGGTCACTTTATCTTCCTTAAACCTTCAACCCAAGAACTTAGTCTGGGCTTCACCTTTCCTCATAGGATTTTTAGAAGTTCTTAGACCTTTTTTTATTTTAAACCAGAGATTGAACCCAGTGGTTCTTTACCCACTGAGCTATATCCCGGTGCTTTTTATTTCTTTATTTTGAGACAGGGTGTCACTAAGTCTCTGAGATTGGCCTCGAATTTGTGATGCTCCTGCCTCAGCCTCCCGAGTTGCTGGGATTATAGGCATACACCACCATGCCCTTCTAACTTTTGCCTATTCAGTAATATATACTGAAGTTAATCCATTTGGTGCATATAGCAATAGCTCATTCCTTTTTTCACTGCTTTGGCAGTACTCCACTGAATGGATTCATTTCACCATGGACCCAGTCTCCTATTGCTGGGTATTTAAGTTGTTTCCAATTTGTCTGAACATACTAGAATTACATTGTGCACTTGTGAGTATTTCTGTATGTGTTCTCACGAGGAGTGGGGTTGTTGGGTAATGCAGCATATGCATCTTTAATTTTGCAAAATGTGGGAGGTTGTGTACTCCCACTGGCTATTATGAGAATTCCTTTTGCTCCACACCCTGAACAATCATTCATATTATCAGATATTTTTTAACTGAGCACAGTGGCACATGCCTGTAATTCCAGTGACTTGGGAGGCTGAAGCAGGAGGATCGCAACTTTGAGACCAGCCTCAGGAACTTAGTAAGATCCTTGGCAACTTGGTGAGACCCTGTCTCAAAATAAAATTTAAAAAGGTCTGGGCATGTTGCTCAGAAGTAAAGTGTCCCTGGGTTCAATCCCCAGAACCAAACCAAAACAAAACAAAACAAAAAAAAGTATTATCAAATTTTTTTTCAGTTTTGCTAACCAGATGGGCATGGAATACTCTCTCTTTGCATTTATACACACACACACACACACACACACATATATATGTGTATATATATACACACACATATATATACATATATACATATATATGTATATTTTATATATATATATATATATACACATATTTTTAGATGTAGATGGACATAATATTTTTATTTTATTTATTTTTATGGGGTGCTGAGGATTGAACCCAATGCTAGGCAAGTGCTTTACCACTGAGCTACAACCCCAGCCCATCTTTGTGGTTTTTAATTGTGTTTCTCTGGTTACTGGTGAGGTTGAGCATTTATGTATTGACCCTTTACTACAGGACTTTCTAGTCTGTGGCTTCTCTCTCCTGCAGTCATGAGTGGAGACAGCCCATTTGTTTTAAAGAGGAGGGGTGGTAACAGGAGGGAAGGAATTAATAGTTTCAACAACTGTAAAAAGAAAGAAGATTTTTTTTTTCTCCCCTGCTGGGGATGGATCCTAGGGCCTTATACTTGCTAGGCAAGTGCTCTACCACCAAGCTAAGCCCCCAGCTCCCAGAATACTTGCTTTGTTATTCCATAAATAACAAAGTGGTTTCCCACAGTTGCAGGAGGAGCCTCTTGCCATAGCCCTTAGATTGCCTCATCTGTCAATCCTCCCTTTACCAGCCCTGCATGGTCCCCACAGCAAAGTCCCTCCCCCAACTGTCCAAAACCAACCCCCTACATCTTAGGTGAAGTTCACTCACCTAGGGTGGGGCTATCCTTGGCCTCAGAGGCTTGGCAGCTGTATGGAGAGGTCTCTATCTCCTGCCAGGGCAGTTTGTTTGGTACCAATGCCAGCCTGCACTCACCTACTTGGAATAAGAACTACAGATCTAGACTTTCTGCCTTTGGATGCATGGTGGCTTTCTTCCCTCTCCAAAAGCTAGTAAAACGCACAAGACTCTGGCTGGGGAGGCTGAGGCAGGAGGATCACAAGTCAGAGGACAACCTCAGCAACTTAGTGAGGCCCTAAGAAACATAGGGAGACCATCTATAAATGAAATATTTTTAAAAAGAACTGGGGATGGCGCTCAGTGGTTGAGTACACCTGGGTTCAATGCCCAGTACCAACCAACCAACCAACCAACCAACCAACAAACAAACAATAAATATATACACAAGACTCAAAGGGAATTCTAAACTCCAAGACTCATGGTATTCTAAACTAGTGAGCAGCATCACTTTTTTATACCTACTGATGTTATGTCTCCCTCCATTCTTCTCACAGAGAAAGAAAGTGGAATTAAGAGTTTCTATCACTTCTCTTTTAATTTCTAAAGAACTCTCAGGTCACAGGAGTGGAAAACACTGGCCTCTAGTCCCCCCACTTGACCAAGGATTCCCTCAAGTACACCAGCCCCTTGACTCATGGAATTCAAATTGAACCTCAGAAAATTTTAAATGATGATGTGTCCTGGACCTTTGGGGTGTTTCATGGATATTTTCAGTTATGATTAGTAACACTTGAATATTAAAAGTTTGTTAATTATGGTCACTTAGTTTTTAAATAGCTCTGTCAGAATGCAATTTACACACCATACAATTTACCCATTTATAGTGTGCAATTCAATGGTTTTTAGTACATTCACAGATATGTTTAACTATCACCATAATCAATTTTAGATCACCACCCCAAAGAGAACTCATACCCTTTGACTCTCACAATCCCCTCCCTCACTCTCATCCCTAGTCATAAGCAACTACTGATCTATTTCAGTCTCTATAGATCTGCCTCTTCCAGAAATTTCATACACATGGAATCATGTAAAGTGTGGTCATTTGTGACTGACTTTTTCCCTTAGCATAATGTTTTCAAGGATTATTCTTATAACATTTACAGTAATCCATTCCTTTTTATGCAAATAATATTCCACTTGGGTATACCAGATTTGATTTACCCATTTGTCCATTGACAGGCATTTGGATTGTTTCCATGTTTTAAATGTTTTAACTATCTGGACAGTGTTCCATGAACATGTCTATTCAAGTCTTTAGCATATATATATATATATGCTAAATATATATATATAAATATTTATTTATTTATTTGCCCATATATGTGATATATATGTGTGTGGGTATAATATGATATATATGTGTGTGATATATGTGTACATGTGTACCATATATATTATATTGTATATTACATGTACACACACACACATACACACATATCTAAAACTAAGGATTAAACCTAGAGGCACTTGACCACTGAACTACATCTCCAGCCCTTTTTTATTTTTTATGTTGAGATGGTTTTAAGAATTTACTGAGGGTCTTATTAAGTTACCCAGATTGACCTCAAACTTGCAATCTTCCTGCCTCAGCCTCCCAAGTAGCTGGACTACAGGTGTGCACTACCATGCCTGGCTTTGCCCATATTTCAATAGGGTTATTTGCCCTTTTTTTTTGAGTTGTTTGTGTTCTTTCAATTAACATTTCCTGAGCATAAAGTATATGCCAGGGATGGGTCTATGGCACTTGGGAGGAGAAAAACTAAGATGAAAAAGGTAAGGTCCCAGCCTTTCTGTTGTTTTCAGCTGTCCTGTGAACAGTAGCCTCTCTGGCAGGGGACCCATTTTCTAGAGTTCAGTACAGAGGAGGAGACAGCACTTCTGGGTGGGCCATTCTGGGCCCCATTGCAGGGAGTGGGGCCTAAGTTCAACCCTAGGGAAATGGGGACTGAGTGAACTTGAGAATCATTATTAGAATTGGGGGAGAAGTAAGAACGCCTGGTCAGGGCCCAGGGACACCCGGGGAGACAGCCATCCTGAATGCTGAGAGTAGAGTTGGGGGCAGGCATAGAAGTAGGAGGAAAATTGTGAATGAGATAATGTACAATTAAAAATGGACAAGCTAGCCAGCTGGGGTGGCCCATGCTTGGAATCCCAGCAGCTCTGGAGGCTGAGGCAGGAGGATCATGAGTTCAATGCTAGTCTCAGCAACTTAGCGAGGCCCTAAGCAACTCAGTGAGACCCTGTCTCTAAATAAAATACAAAATAGGGCTGGGGATGTGGCTCAGTGATGGAGTGCCCCTGGGTTCAGTTCCTGGTACTAAAAAAATTTTTTAAAATTGACAAACTAAAGCTATAAGACAAAAACAAAAGCAAACAGACAGACCAAAAAACAAAACAAAAACAAAAACAAAAACAAAAACCATGACTGGGAAGTCTCACCCTGTGACTAAGTGCCTGGAACTTCAGTAGCAACCTGGGAAGAACCGTCCATAGATGTAGGAACAAGTGGGATGTGCTGGTTTGTGGTTGGGCTGCTATTGCTCAGGTGTGTCACTGAGAAAAAGTGCCCAAAGACCCTATTAAGGAAGCATCCGCAGGGCCTGGGACTATCTGTGGCCTTGCTCCCAGCCGCTGGGGTCTTTGCTCACCTTCTCTGGAGCCATAGCTGGCTCTGCTGACTGCCTGCAAGCTGTCACTTACCCACCCGTGTGTCAGCCCCATGGTCTTTTATCATTCCTCAGGTCATCTAGACTTCAGAGGTGAAGGATCAGAAGACTTGAAGGGGGAGAATTCTATTTCTTTCTACCCAAGGCCTGTCAGAGAGCTAGTTCCCAAATAGATAAGCTCCATCCTTACCTTTGGCATGAAGCCAATGCAGTACAGTGACTCATGTGCCCTGAGTGCCCACTAGGGGACAAGCACTCCAGGGGAGAAAGAAAACCAAGATTTAACCTTGACTCAAGGCGACACCTGTTCCAGCCAGGATCAAATACATTGTGAAGCATAAAAAACAACTTCCGCCAGGTGTGGTGGTGCATGCCTGTAATCCCACCAGCTTGGGAGGCTGAGGCAGGAGGATTGCAAGTTCAAAGCCAGCCTCAACAAAAAAAAAAAAGCAAGACACTAAGAAACTCAGAGGGAGCCTGTCTCTAAATAAAATACAAAAAATAGGGCTGGGGATGTGGCTCAGTGGTCAAGTGTCCCTGAGTTCAATCCCTGGTACCCCTCAAAAATAAAAAAAATTAAAAAATAAAAATAAAAATAAAAAACAGCTTTCTTCCCAGGACTACTCAGAACCCAGTGGGTTTTTTTTGTTTTGTTTTGGGTTTGTTTTTGTTTTTTCGGTGCTGAGGAGTGTTCGTGGTGTTTCAGGAACAGCCTTTGGCCCTGGGGCACTTTTCCAGTAACATGACGACAACGTTCCAAGGGACACTCTTGGGGGAATGGTGGCTATGTCCTCTTATACATGCTTGACGTTATGTCTGGGTGCAGCCCGAGTGCTTAATAGAGCTGGAGAAGCATTGGTCAGCCAGGGCAAGCTTTGCAAGGTCACAGTGAAGGTCACTATGACAAAAATCTTTGTACTATTCATAGAGAAATTATTGCAACCAAATGTTTTGGCCTTTGGTCCCTGGAGAACAGGGGACCTGTGTATTCTGGTCATCTTTGTGTTTCGGTGCCCATCATGCAGCAATTTATGAGATGTGTGTTTGTCCTGTGATTTCTTCCTTTCTTGTCACAGATGAGGATTACATTGGACTGAGAGACCATCTGCTGTGGCTACTTATAGATGGAAAGCTGTCTTCTCAAATGTGACCCCAAAGACGGGACATTCTGGTCTTTTAAAAGTTTTGGTGTCAGGCTTGGTGGTATACACCTGCAGTCCCAGCTATTTGGGAGGCTGAGGTAGAAAGGTCATTTGAGCCCAGGAGTTTGGGGCCTGCCCAGGCAATATATGAAAACCCCTGTCTCTTTTAAAAAATGTTTATTTGGGGATGGGAGTGTAGGTCAGTGGTAATGCATGTGCTTAGCATGCAGAAACCCTGGGCCCAATCCTCAGCACCAAACAAAATTGTGGTGAAATTCTCATAACAAAACTTACCATCCTGATTTTTTTTTTTTCCTTTTTTGGTACCAGTGATTGAACTCAGGGATGCTTAACTATTAAGTCACATCCCCAACCCCTTTTAAAGATATTTCATTTAGAGACAGGGTCTCCCTAAGTTGCTTAGGGCCTTGCTGAGGTGCTGACTTTGAACTTGTGATCCTCCTGCCTCAGCCTCCCAAGCCACTGGGATTACATGCATATGCCATGGTGCCCCTACTCTGACCATTTTTAAGAGTATGGTTTATCATCATTAAGCATGTCACACAGTTGTGAATCTGATCTCCAGATAATTTTCATCTTTGTTGGAACAGTTGTGGAAATTGAAACTAAGGGCCCTTTACCACTGAGCTACACCCACATCTCTTTATTATTATTATACTACGTTGAGACAGGGTCTTGCCAAGTTGCTGAGGCTGGCCTCAAACCTGTGATCTTCCTGCTTCAGTCTCCCAAGTCGCTGGGATGATAGACTGTCACTTCGCCTGGCTACACGTTTTAGCCTTTTAAATAGCTATTCTTCTAAGGCTGGAACGTGTTCCCTAAATAGGTTTCACTGAAGTTGAAAACAGACCATTTTCTTCTTCTTTTTCATCTTTCTGTCTCCCTAATATCTTGTAACTGGGGTTGCTTGCAAATGAATCCAATTTTAGAGATCAGATACAAACAGAAAATACTAGAAGCCCTAAGGCTGACTATGGAACTGACTTAGCCTGCAAGCCTTCAGGGCCAGGAAGTGCACAGTTGACTGCTCAGGTGAATCCTATTTTCTCTAGTCTATCAAAACCTCCTTTCCTTATTAGGTGACATTTAACCTATCTGAATTTATTTTATCTCCCCCATGCATAAAATACTACCTCTTCCATTTTAAGATAAATCATTTCACACTGACAGTTCCTCATGGAGAACAAACCAGAAGTTCCCAAATGAAGCAAACTTCTTATTCTGCGGCTCATTAAGCTAAAATGTAGAGATTCGAATGAAACTTGTTCCCCACAGTTCAGTCCCAGGGAGGAAAACCAGGCAGGTCCCTCCTCTCCAGAATGCACTGGACTTCCCTGCAGCATCTGTAGCAGGTGAGGAAAATGGTTCCTGGGCTTTCAGCTGGCTGCTGGGAGGTCTTTGGGGACAGACTCCAGGCGGTGGAAGAGCAGGAAGTCAGAGCAGCTGGAGGAACTGTGGGAATGTCCCCCGGGGCCGCAGCTCTTGCTCCTTCCAGTTCCTTCAGAGACAGCATATTCATTTCTTCACTCCCTGGCCAGCTTCTGCTTCCTGGCTCTCAGGCCTCCAGGGCCTGGGCTGCAGGAATGCAGAGGGCAAAGTCATGGGAGGAGGGGGAAGCATCCCAGGTCCACTTCCAGAAGCACTTCAAAGACCCTTCAGCATCCTGTGGTAAATCTCAGAAAATCCCACGATGCCAAGTCATTGCCTAAGTCAGAGAAAAGGGGAAGAAAATAAAGGATGACCTCTGAACAATACAGACTTCTACTGTTTTTCTTCTTCTTTTCTTTGTGAAAGGATAAGATTTCCATTGTCACTTCAAGCCAGGTGGATATAGAGGTTAGACTGAGGTTCTCTTTTTTTGTGTCTGCCTCACTGCTTGCCTGATCTTTTCAAAACTAATTTCTGTATTTACTCTTCAAGTTTTCCACAACTGATCAGGTATTCCAAGGGGTTGGGAGGAATCTCACTGTTTGGGTTGGGGGCAGATTTGGGTTGGAGGGGCTGCCTTGAAAACTTCTCTGGCCTACCCCCTTGCACACAGTTGAGGTTGACAAGAATAAAGGCTCAAAGGGCATGTCAACAGTAAATTCCTGGGGCTGGGGCTGTAGCTCAGTGGCAGAGCACTTGCCTACCATGTGTGAGGCACTGGGTTCGATCCTCAGCACCACATAAAAATAAACAAATAAAATAAAGGTATTCTGTCCATCTACGACTACAAAAAAAAAAAAAATTTACAAAACCCAGTACATTCCTTTGTCCTCAAAGCTACTTTAGTCGCCACAAAGCAGGAGACTTGGGAAAGTTCCTCTTGTGGGTAAGGCAGAAGTGAACATATTCCTGTGTTGCCGACAAGATGACCACCAGGTATCTGAAGAGCCACAGACGGTCATGTAGGTCAACATTTATTAATATTGACTATGTGCTTGGCTCACAAGTTAGGACTAGCATTGCTGAGATTGATAAAATATGACCCTTGTCCTCAGATGTACAAACAACTAATTGAAGCATAGCGGGTATTCGTGGTATAACAAACTTGGATAAAAACTCTTGCAGAGCGAGGTTTGCCCTGTGTATCTTTTTCACCTGGCTGTCCATCTCTGAACTATATTGTAAATACTACAGTGTTTTCCTGCGTTCTGGGTCATTCTGGAGAATTCAAACCTAAGTGGCTTATGAAAGGCCCTGAATTTGCAGTCAGCTAGGTAGGTACGTGGGTAACCTGGAGAGCCTGTTTGGGACTGGCATCTGAAGCAAGGGAAAGAAGCCTTGTGGGATTGAGCCCTCAACCTGTGGGGTCTGCACTAATTCTGGGGAGTGTCAGAAATCGGATTGAATTGTAGAACACCCAGTTGGTGTCAGAGGATGGCAAAGTGTTAGAAACACAAGATAGAACTATAAATAGGAACTTTGATGTAGGCTCTTGTCTCTCTTCCTGCCCATTACTGTTAGGGTGAACCGTATGGAATTGCCCTATTGTAGATCAAAACAGTTTAGAAATGGCAATTTCATATGATTCAACCTAATGGGATCTATTGAATACTTACAAGGTGTTGGAGGCACAGTACCAGGCTTTATGTGTATCCTTACACTTCCTCACAATACTCTTGATGCAAGTACCACTATGATCGCCAACTTTCACATGAGGAGACTGAGGCACATGGGGGCAAAGGCAAAGGCCCAGATATAAGGCAGAGAGGGGAGGGGCTGGATTGGAGCTCATGTTGTCTGACAGCACAACCAGGTGCATTCGTTTGCTAGACATGCAGTAACCAAGTAACACACACTGGGCGGCTCAAAATACCAGAAATCTAGTCTTTCTATTAAAACGAAAAACAAAAAACGCTTTTATTAGTGCATTATATCTAAACATAATGGGTTGATTTTGACATAATCATGCATGCATGGAATTTAATTTCTTCATTTCAGTTCCTCCGCCTATTCCCCTTCCTCTGCACTACTGGTCTTCCTTCCATTTATTTGTTTTTCATTGGTGCTTTCTAGATACACATAAAGGTGGAACTCACTGTGGTATGCATATTTATACTTGCACATAGTGTGATTTTGTCAAATTCTATTCTTTCACAGTTCTAAAAGCAAGAAATCTGAAATCCAGGTGTTAGCAGGCTTGGTTCCTTTTTGAAGGCTCCAAGCCAGAATCTGTGCCCTGCCTCTCTCCTAGCTTTTGGTCCTTGATACAATTCTCTGGTGTACCTTGGCTTGTATCTACGTCACTCCAATCCCCACCTCTGTGGTTACATGGTGTCTTCTCCCTGTGTTTGTCTCTTATAAGAACATCAGTGAATTTAGGGCCCACTCTAATCCAATATGACCTCATCTTGATTATATCTGCAAGACTATTTCCAAATGACACATTTACAGACCTTGGGGATTTGGACCTCAACATCTTTGGGGAGGACATGATTCAATCCACGATACTGAGCTCTTGAATAGCAACTCCACAGGATGCTGTGCTGTTGACAAATGTATGTGTGTCAGTGTTCGAGCCAGGACCCCCACCTGCCCATTAGCCACCTGGACCACTCAGGCCCTGGATGAGCTGGGCTGGCCTGGGAGATTGCGCACGTGCAGGCGGAGGGCTGGGATGGAGGAGCCAGGCTCCGGTTCCTCCCTTGGGGGAGGGAAGGCCTGTGGAGTGGTGTCCAGGTGGACCACCCAGGACGTGTGGGCAAGCAAGAGGGCATTTTTCATGGCTGCTATGCACACACATCTCTCTCTGCAGCATGGTTTCAATCACCTTGACAGGAAAACCTCAAACTTAGAATCTGGTCTGAAGATGCTTTGTTTTTCTTGCTAATCAAGTCTTTTGCTTTTGGCTAGTGGTAAGACGGGTTTCAACAGTCACAACTAAAAAACTTGTTAGGAGCTTCTGGAAGACATTGTGTAAGTCAGAAATGATACAGAAATGAGCAGGATTCTCTGGCCTTCGTGGCTCTATGTCCTCAATGCTTCCCCGAGTGATAGGTAAATCATGAGATGTGTGAATGCTTTGAGGAAACTGTTGTATTGTAAAGACTGAAAGCCACAGGAAGAGTCATAAAATAGTAACTGGACTGTGGTCATGTAGGTCATGTACTGCTCTACCTTGACCTTTAGTGGGAGATCAGGGAAGCCCAGCTTGACCTGGGACTTGCCTGGAAAAAGGCAGTTTTTGACCTGAGTTTAGTGTTCCAGAGGCCAGATAGGATTCTTTGAGCAGACTGATAGGAGTTGGTCCTGTCTCATCTTTTTGGCACATTAAAGGAGTTCATTTGAACTAACATGTATCCATTTGATGATGCTTGAATTTGTATTTTGTTTCCCCCCAGGATTCTCATGAAAAGTTGCCTATGCATTTAAGCAATTCATGCTTCTGAGGCCAAGCAAACAAAATTGCCAAAGAGCAACAGTTTCCAGGTTTCATTTAGGAAGGAATTTTCCTTTGGTCGTTTTAAGGGTGGATTTTGTTACTAGAAACCCGAGTACAAGGTTAAAGACTCCATGTGCTATCTGTTGACACTGCCCTTCACCTTCTGGGCCTCTGCCCCAGGGTTGGCCACACAGACTCTTTTTCTTGGGCCAGACTGAGGTTTCTTTAGTGTGACTCAGCCTGGGGATTAGGTCCAGGAAGAGAGCATTGTTTCTAGTCTGGTTTCTCCTTGGGAGGAGGAAGTTCCTCTCCTGACCTTATTCCATCACCTTTTATGATTTCTGCTGAGGCTGCTTCAGGGTCCCCAAGTTGGTCCCTGGATCTCTTTCCAAAGTGTGCTTCCCCCTCCCAGGTTTGCTTACTTCACAACTTATATGTAAATGAGTCCAGAATCCTAGGACCAACCTCCTCCCTGAGAACCAGAGCCAGTGTCCAGCTGTCAGTTATTGTCATCCTGCATCCCCAATGCACCATTTCTAAGTCAGACTGCCTGTGAATTCTGTTTTTTTTTTCACCTAAAACAACTCAGGTGCTTTTGGGTGATAAGCTAGCTTCAGTCACCTGAACTTTCAAGTTCAATTTGTGCCAGTGACTGCTCAACCTGTTCTCCCTCCAATCTCACTGCTTCCAATCTCTCCCAGGCCTTATCACCCATCGGATGGACTACTGTGGTATCAGTCCTTCTTACTGATATCCCACTTCCTGTGTCTTGAAATTGTTTATTGCAGCTTAATGGATTCTATTAACTCACAACTTGGACCATGTTGCTTTCTTGCTTAAAAAAAAAAATTCCAGGGCTTCCCTCTTCTGTATAAAATGGAAACATTTCTCATCCTGTAATGAAGGTTATTCTCAGATGGGACCTCCTTAGAGAATGGATGCCATTCTCTTCCATGTTCTGTTTTAGTCACAATGAATATAATTTACCTATTTTGACCTGTGTACCCTTCCCGAGAATCCATTCCCTGGAGTACCCCAAAAGCCATTCCCAACCCCATTGATTGCCATCACCAACTTTCCAGGATTTTCTCTCCTCCCCACACTCTGAGGCTTCATTTTTGGCACACACAGGTATACTTATTTGTATCTAAGTTAACTGCAAGCTTCCTGAGTCCCTGGTTTAGGCCCCTTGGCCTAGCAGATGCTTGGTGTACCTGCTAAACTATGGACAAATGCTGACTCTATGCTCCCTGGTCCTGAGTCCCAAGCCACTTCTGGTCCATTACAGCTTTGCTGTCTCCATTCCTCTTTTAAATCAGTCACAGTCAATCAATTTGGCATGAGAAAAAACTACCCTCCTTCCCCAACCTCACTGATTTTATATTTTGTTGGAGGCAAAAGCAAATTTCCAAGATACAGGTCAACATCAATTTAGAAGTTATTTCTGCCAGTTGGAAAAGAAAACTTTGAAAAGGACATTAACTTGATTTTTTTTTTTTATTTTAACCTTGGGAAAAATTTGAAAGCTATAGCCTTTCAAGGAAACAGGATACTTAAAACACACACACACACACACACACACACACACACACAAAAAAAAAAAAAAAAAAAAAAACTAGCCTGGTTTTCTGTGGTTCAATCCTGTCAAGCTAATCTAATCTTTTGTGACAGAGCAGCAGACCTAGTAGATCAAGGGGGAAAACAATAGTAGGAATTTATCTTTGCCAACTTCAAAACTTTTGATTCCTGAGTCCCACTCAATATGATTATCATTAAACTGGTTGAAAGGTTAGAGAGAGGAACAGGGCCAACGCTAGCTGGGGTTAGAAGTGGTGCTCCCTGGTGGGCTGGAGATGTCGGTCTTGAACCCAATGGCCCTAAAAACTCTCGGGAACAGCCAGATGAGAAAAAAGAACATATTTCAAGTCAGCATTAATGTCAAGGTGTGTGTGTGTGTGTGTGTGTGTGTGTGTGTGTGTGTGTCATAGGTACAGATAAGCCACCAGCTGGAGAAGTAACCTTATGATTATATAAGTGGTCAACACAAGCATGCAGAACTAGAAAAGATTTAATGTTTCAGAAAATACACACATACACACACACACACACACACACCAGCAAAACAGCAAATGCTGAGAATATGATACTAGAATGAAGAAAGACAACATGTAGGAATCTTGCAGCTCCAAACTTGCAGGAATTGTATCCCTTTCCAAGCTCCCCAGCTAAAGATGGGAAGAGTTTGGAGAACATTCAAGGGAGAGCCCCAAAAGTAATTAAACTGGACTGGGATGTGGGAATCAAAGACTTCTACCAAAAAACTAATTTAGTTTATTGAAAGTGGAGATGGACAATTTTATAAAGGCAATAACAAAAATAGAAATAGGTTTAGATTCTAACACATGAGAATAAAATCAAAGGTAAAGAAGACTTACCTTGGTTTTAAGGTTAACAAATGGGTCATTGAATTACTTTCAACCACTTCTCTAGGATGATAGTTGGGTGGCAGGCCTGGACAACCTGAAAATAATTGTTCCCACCCCACATTTGTTATGAGGATACTTCAAAGTACTTATTTAAATCCAAAACTGAAAATTAAGAGGCAGCCGGACTCCATTGTTAGATGCCTTGGGGTTTGGTTATCATTTATAAAGAGAAATTCAAACATGCGATGAAGCTCTTCCTTAAAACCAGCACTGGAAAGGTTGCAGTGACCAGGACGTTTCCTGAATGTGGATCCAGAGACATTTGATTTGTGGTACAAACACAGGTAATGGGAGTCTTTCTGTTTTCCCTCTTTAATCTTTTTTTTTTTTTTTTGGTGTGGTGCTGAGGATCAAACCCAGGACCTCACTCATGCTAAGTAAACACTCTACCACTGAGCCACATCCCCAGCCCTGTTTTCCCACTTTAATACAAGCGGCCTTTGATGAAGTTATCTAAGTAGATGGTAACACTGGAAATTTGGCTGTATGGTACCCTGGGTTTTTATGTCTCTTCCCAAATGCTATCCCATTCAAACATTTTTCTTTAACGGATTGCAACATATGGCAAGAAAGAAAAGAATATAATGATTTTCCATACAACATTGCTGATAATAATCCAGTCAGTGGTGTGTAATTTAATTCTTTAAGTTTAATCAGTCCTTTATAAAACTTCCCAATTAGTAAAAGATGGCTTTTTTAATAGCCTTAAACATTGGTCACTATTCAAACAAGACATTCTAAAAAAAAAAAAAAAAAAAAAACAACAAAGCAATCACATAATAGTTCATAGTAATTTACAAGTGGATGGTACACATTTAGATACAGAGGTAGAAGTTCACTTTTACAATGTTTCACTAATACACATATACCAAATTCAAGGCACAAAATAGTTTGCTTTACAAAAAAATACTGTAAAAATGTCATTTGCTGTTCTACAATGTGAATAAACCTTCCAAAGGAATCTTTACACCCTTCCGTACGTACTCCATAGAATAAGATTTTCCCCCTCACTAATCATAGTTGGCACAAAAATGGGGACTTTTTAATGTAGAAATTCCCATTTTTAGAAATGGGTTCTTTGCAGAGCTGCTGTGTACTCTTGAGAAGAGTCCAACCCAAATCACAAAATGCAGCAACTCCTGAGGAAAGGGCACTTTCTATATGCAGCAAAATTCATAGGTAGAAAATGCATGTCTTTTTGGATAACTAGGTCTCTAGATATTTAATGAAGTATTTCAGAGGTCAAACGAAAAAAAATCATCTAATACTTTAGTCAATGTGAGTTTAAGAATGAGACCTGATCATCTTTACAGTAATGCTCAGACATCACTGACTTCAAATGGATGGAGATTTCAAAATTCCTTTTTAAAAAGAGCTGAACATACAGACACCATGAAAAAGCCACACAGGCTTTACACAACTGGAACTTAGAAAAGATGAGAAAATATAGCACTATAGTCCTTGAAGTTGCAAGGATGTCAGTTGGCTAGAGTTTACTGACAAAAATGAATAAACTCTACGAGAATTCAGAAAAACCACACATGTGAAACACACTGTAGTTATCAATTCTAGACTTTCTGTTCATTAAAAAAATAATGAAAGCCCAAAGATGTCACACAGTGCTTGTCTAAAGATCAGACTGGTTTTAAGGTCCTGTCTAAAAGGATCCTGTTAGCAACAAGCTCAGCTCACTTTGACTGATCACATTTCCCAAGTACTCTAGTCAGTTAATTTACACTTTATTTTTTTAAAAAGTTGATTTTTTAAAAAAGTCAGCATGGGTTAGAATCCACAGAATGTAACGCTGATGTGTACTGGACTGAAACATCTTGATCGTCTTCTGATAGAAATGATATTTCATACAAAAAGATTTTTAGATTCCATTTTTCGCTTCATTATTGTTTGTGGCTTGTTTTCTTTGAGCAATAAAAGGGTACATACACTTGTCCGCTCCTAGGAACCGATACATGCACACGACTGCTTCGAAAGGAAGGATGCTGAAACAGAAAGTCACAGTTACAAAACCTGAAGTCTCAAGTCAGTCGGGGTCTGGGGCAAGCAGGGGAAGGCTGAGTCGGTGAGGGAGCCCTTCCCAGTTACCTCTTCATGAAGGTCACGATGTACATCAGGCGGGGGGTGCAGATCATGGGCTGGTCGGTGAGGATGGCCTTCATGGCCTGCTTCACACAGTAATCAGGCTTCAGAGGGGGCAAAAAGGGCTCAATTTCTTTCCTATGTAAGTTTTGGGTTAAAAAATGAAATTCAGAATTAACACAATAGCATAGACTGAAAATACATATTAAAACCTTGTGACATTATCTGAGTGACCAGATTTGGGGTACATTTTACTTTCTTTATGGTGCTTTTCTATTCCCCCCCCCCAAATTTTTCCTACTATAAACATATTTGATGACATATGGAGGAAAACAAGTTAGGGGGAAAAAAGCAAAAATGGTCTGCTTTTCCATAAAGTGAGTGGTATTTTTAAGATGCTGTAAGATGTATTTCATATTATTTTCCTTTCGAGAGGTAGTAGTAGTACGCGTTTGGCATAGCAAATATTAAACCCCAACAAGAGGCAAAGCATTTAGGATTAGGCATAGATAAAATGTGAGCATGTAGACATTGGCACAGTCTTTCTGAGTGGAATAACAGGTCTACATTTTTCAGGACACCCGAACAGGAACTCTGCAATGAAGGGCATGCAGATATCCTCCCTACAGTTTAATTCATTATGCTATGTGTTGAAATAGCATAGTAACACGATTTATTCCTTTTAGTATTTATCCTCCCACCGCAGCTTTGGACACCTGCATGCGCAACTGTGCTAAATAGGAAATGGAGCTCCTCAAGACCCCCAGCAAGTGGTTCTAGATGCCGAAAGGGAAAAAAGGAAGACCAGACCAACATCCGTCAACACACACATACATGCATGGAAAGGATAAGAGACAGAGCTAGAGTTCACTTCTTTTTCTTTTTATTCTATTCCTGGAGCTGGGGATGGAACCCAGGGCCTCATGCATGCTGAGCACATGCTTTACCACTGAGCTGTACCCCCAGCCCCTAGAGTTCATTTCTCAGTCCAGACTTGGAGTCAGCCTGAGATTGGAGTGACTCAAATCGCCCTCCACAGAATTCACTACTTGTCTGGTTCGGTATGTGTTAAGAATGGCTCCCGACCAACAGGGAGATTCACTTAAGTGAAGATCTCAAAGTGAGCGTGTCTTCACAAGTATCTTCTTAATGATTCGTGGTTTTGTTTACTCTGCTAAATGTGAGTCAGATGGAACTTGACATTTATATTCCCATACGCTTCCTTCTAAGTGTGTGGGTCTTTCATTTCAACTTTAGTAAATCTAAACGGTTCTTCTCATTCTGTCAGAATGAATCTAGCAACATACACTTGTGGCAAAAGAGAAATTTCTGAATCTGGAATGTAATATGCAAAGTCTTTTTACAAAGAAAGGCATGTTACTCCTCAGTGACAGTGTTTCATTTCCAAACCAAAGTCACCGGACTTTTCTTCTGGTACTCTTATTTACCAACACTAAGAGTAGAGAAAAATAACTCAGGCGGATGCGGCTTCTAAGAAAGATCCTGGGTATTTATACTTTCTCCCTGAAGGAATGGAAAGTCATTTACTATATGATGCTTCTTGAATTAATTTCTGAAAGTTACTATTAGTATGGCATAGGTCTCTCACTTGCCAACTTACACAATTTTATAAACCTTTTGAAGCCTAACCAATGGAAACTACAGGTTAATTGTCAAATGACAATTAAAGCAAAAGGCTGTTTGAAAATCCAATTCCACACATTCTCCCAGTATTCTTCTTTTTATCAGTAATATGTTCCCACTGACCTGATTCGGCAGCCTCTGAACATGCCAGTGTCTACCAGGTAAGGGCAAACCAAGGTTGTTTTAATTCCATCCTTTTCAGCAGCCTTAAGTTCATGGCTCAGGGATTCATGAAAACCCACAACTCCAAATTTACTGGCACAGTAATCCTGAGTTAGAGAAGAGAGAGAACAGAAATGCTAAGAACATGCCCAAATCCCCGACAACCTGGAGCTTCCCTGGTCCTATCTTCCCTGGCTAAATGTTTGCTACAAAAGGTTACAGGTGACCAAGCAAAGAAAAGGAAACCATTTTAAAAGACAGATATCTGATGTGGTTCAGTGCAGAAATAATATTTTCAAAGCAACAGCAGAAACAGATGAATGCTTTTTGCCACATCTACTAAGTATCAAATTACTTTAGGGAAGTTACCGCCAAAGAGTCTATGAAGGCTAACAGGCTGAAGTTAAAAATGCAGAGAGGTTCACTTTGAAGTGTCTGGAAAATTTACAAATGGTCTCTTGTTCAGTGAGGGAGACTGAAAAACCTGTTTGCTTAAATTAATGCAAGAAGAACAAAGGCAAGTCTAGCTCAGGTTATAAGATGTTATGATCCTTCTCTTAGAGTGAAATTAAAATGACAACGATAACTAAAGCTTATAAACTTAAACTAGAACTTAACCTAAGGGCACACAATATACAGTTCTTGTCCCTGGCCCAAATTTAAGTAACCAATGGAAATATAAATCCCTTGAATGCAGGAGCCATCTATTCTGTGTTCCTTCGTAAATATGCATGGAATTATCTTTTCAATTTTGTAGGTATCCACTGGACAATAGATGTACATATGCTTTATAATTTGAACATGGTGAGGAACAGGGTTTGATGAAGTTCAGTATTACAAACTTAAAATGCAGAGCACCTGACATTGGTCATAAATACCTTGTCTGATGAGCCAACACAGGTAGCTCACTTTTGGCAAGAAGATCAAAACAGAATATGAACCTTTGGCCTTATTTATCTGTTCCCCACAGCACTACCCTAGCTCTCCATGGTTCCATTCCTGGTCCTGTGCCTCCCACTATCATCAAGGCTGCTAAGGGAAATGTGGTACACTTAGGACTGGCCCATTGACTTCTCTTTTTTCTGCTACGTTGTCAAACCAGGATAAGTGATTTTATGGCAGAAGAGGTATAATTCCATTTCAACAGCTGGCCCTGGCTTATTGGGAAGTATCCTATACCCAACATGTATGCTGGATGCTGTCACAAATGTATAAGCAGCAGGTATTCTGGTGACGTGTTCATCACAAAATAAACTGATTCAGTGAAGAAAATGCTTTGTATCTGACAAACCTCCACTCCAGCAGTACTGAACAATCCCAAGGAACTTGCAACTGTCACAATATGACCATGATTAATCTCCAGCATTGTAGGAAGAAAGGCCTTAGTGGTCTGAAAGAAAAGATAAGATTCAAGTTTTAGAACTGACATGCTGAATTTCCTCTAACATCCAATCCAGGGTCACAGAACAAACTTTGACCCACACAATAATATTACTTTCCATTTAAAAATATTTTACATTTTCCAAAAAGAGAAGATCCTTTATGTGTCTGGTTAACTTAGTACCATATCATTGGCATGACAGATATTATACCATATGGTACCATTGTACCATATTATAGGCCATGATGAACGAGATTATAACACGAGGACTTTGGGGACAGTGTCTAGAGATGAGAGGAAAGCCATTAGTAGAAGGGTCTTTATCACTTTTAAATGACAGTTATCTGCTAACCTAAAACAACTCCCAAGTCAGAGATCTTTTTATACTCATGACACTCCAGTGCAGCCATCTGCTCTGAGGATCTCCAGCCTGCCTATGAACAGGTGCCTGTATAAATGTTTAGCCTACCGCTATGTCTAATTAGTGATAGACCTAGAAACCAAGAGCTGCTCCACCATTGAAAGGTTTACTGTTGAAGTGTACGCTAGCTATTTTATTTTTTAATTTTTTTTTTTGTAGTTGTAGATGGACAACATGCCTTTATTTTATACTTATGTGGTGTTGAGAATTGAATCCAGTGCCTCACGCAGGCTAGGCAAGCGCTCTGCCACTGAGCTACAGCCCCAGCCCGGGGCTGTTGAATATAGAAAATGGTACTGAAAGTACAGAACCATTTTAATGAAAAATGGACCAGGATGCTAATGCTGCATTGGTAAGAACTTGTAGATACTCCACTGTGGGGGTCCCTGAGGTGACACCACAGAGGCAGGACTGGCCACTTAGGGTGGCAGACTATGTGGCAGATCCAGGGACATGGTGAAAAAAAGAGGTGCACTGATTTCTTACTGAACTCTTTCCCCTCTGGTCTCCTGCCTTCAAAATGCAGAACTGCATTTTTAAAAAAAATCCTTCAAATTACTTAAGATGATCTATTAACTATTCTACCAGGCTCCCAACAGTTTTATAACCTGCTTCTTAAAGGAAAGCAGGAAAAGAGCAATCTGTCCACTGTTGAGTTATTGTCTACTGCCAACACAGCTTCCCGTGATTTATGAAGTTAAAAAACAAAGCACTACACAGCAGACTTAAAAAAAGAGTTCCCTTCCCAGAGATTTCCTGGCTAAGGGCTCACTAAATTTTTGGATGAATTATTCTTCTCTGACAATCTACATTCCCAATCCCTTTCTATATAAGCCAAAGTGTGATACTGATCACGGAGTTATACAGTCTTTTAAGCTTTTCAAGTGCCTTATATTAATTATACAAGTGGAATTTCCTAATACTTCCTTATTGAAAGTATTTAGAGTGTCGTCATTGTTGCTGCTTTGCAGTGCTGGGGACTGAACCCAGGCCCTTCTGCAGGCTGAGCATGTCTCTGACATGGAGCTGCACCCCAGCCCATGTAGCTGCCTATGTTATCTAACACTACTCTAGACCAGCTTGACTGTCCCTCTCTAAGACATATAGTTGATACCATTCATCCTATCGTATAAGTTTTTCTGATGTCTTGATTAATTTTTTACGTATTTGTCTGGCTGTCTCAGACTAAGCTGGTCACAGGTCAGTCTTCCAGATTTTAAGGCAGAATTGCTACACTGTGATTGTGCTCACCTTTCATTACTGCACACTGCTGATATAAAAGACACATATTTCAGTTGGATTTCTTTGTAGTCGCAAAGGGCAATTGTTGGGGGCAACTATCATAGTAATTATTACTTTGGTCTGCCTGATACCCCCAAAAGCCAACAACTGGTACTTTAGGTCATTATAGGTTCAACTTCAGGCTCTACAACTTACATACGGCCATTATATCCCAGAACTGAAATCAAGTCACATCACAAAGGAGCTTCTATATTGCAAGCTAAACTTGAAAAAATATCTGTAAGTAATCAAGTCTATAAACTGCCTTTTAAGAAAACCTGGTTAAGATGAATTATTCCCAGACTAACTAAAAAGTACAAAATTTATTCTTGATGTCAACCAGGCATCACTTCTAAGGACAGAAGCTTCTAAACTTATGATGGTGCTATGTTGTGATAAACCAACCATAGGCTGAAAATATCCTAAGTCGAGAATGCACTTAATACACCAAAACTACCGACCTTCAGGGCTTAACGTAGCCTACCTCCAACCCATTCAGAGCACTCGCATTAGCCTACAGTTGGGCATCGAGAGGATCATGCCACCTATCTCTAGCCTGGTAATAAAGTCACACAGTCATCTATATTAAAAGTTTGCTTAGTGTCCTTTCTATCTTTTTGTTTAAAAGTTCTTAATATAGGTAAGTATAGGAACTTAATATTAAATCCTAAGAAATTACATAAAATCTAAAATACAAGTAAGAATTTGCTATTTGGCTACCTGACAAATCTGAATTGCTGAGCTGCTTGCATACGTGGTCAGTGTCCACCCTAACTCCAGCTGGCAGTGGGCTGACTAGTAACTCAGACACCAGAGTGGGCTGGCTCTAATGAGTTCCCCAAATTCATGTGCTGAGGTTCTGCCTGTAGGTGTTAAATGACTAACCCAGATCCTCAGCAGCACATAAAGGCAGGTGATACAAGATTAACAAGTTCCTAACTGTGTTTTAAGTTTAATTTGTGGCAAGGTTCTGAAACTGATTAAAGTCCTCACCCCTCCCCTGAAATGAGTCTGGTGGTATTCACTTCTCCATTCAACAAGTCATTCTTGAACATGTGTTATGTGCAGGTACTGTGTCATGATCTGGCCTTATAGTGATGGGTAAAACAGGAGTTGGCCTCAAGCCTGTCTCTAAGCAGAATTTAAACTCACTGGGATTTAACTGGGTTAAACTGATACATCAAACGTAAACCAGTTATAGTTTCTCTCTCAGGTAAGCAGGAGGGCTGTACATTCATGTTCCAAAGAATGTGATTTGGGTCTGATTCTGCTCCTGTGCCCCTGCCCCAAAGTTTTTTGGAGGGGAGTTAAATTACTGGTTTTATATTGAAAGAAAAAGAAAAAAGGGAAAAATAGAAAGAAAATAATCCCAATATGGCTATATGATTAAAGTCTTTTGTAGTTGTGGGTTCTAAACATATTGTTCAGGGAAATATGTTTCAACTTTAAGTAGCTATTGGAGTGTGACACAGGTTGGTTGCTTTGTTTTAATTAAAAGCTTTTTTTTTTAGAGGAAGGATTTCAAGATTTTTTAAAGTAGTAGCAGGCCAATGTTCGGTTTAAAATGTGACTTCTTTGCCTAATCAGGGGCAAATTTGATCTTCTTTACAAATGAAATCCAATGTGTCTCTGCATATTCTACCTTTGAAGACAAAGACAATATTTTTTATGTAGAAAACCTCACCAATCATAGGTAATACCACAATCACTACAACTTCCAGTGCTATCAACAACATGTGAGCTGTTGAGGAAACCCTGCAGGTAATGCCAGCAGCCAAGACTACTTGTTTTCCAAAACTGGTGCCAGACGCTCACTCTGTGCTGAACAGAGGCAAGTGGGGCAAGAGCATCCACATCAGGACCACTCGGGTTTCTCTTAAGCCCATGCTCAGGGTCCTGCTGGAACCTCGGACATGTGACTAAGGCTGTTAATCATTTCTTGATGCCTGAATGGACATGAGCAATTGCTCCTTGTACATTATTTCCACACACAAACTCCTGCCTGGGATCTGGGGTGCATTATTAAATAAACCTTAATCAACACTAATTCTGTTCCTTACTTTGTTAGAAAAAAAAAATGCCATAAATGGGTAACTAGAAAGCACTACATTTTCAGGAATTTTCCAAAGTAACCCAACTAGTTTTCCTTTCTAATTACTCCTGCCCTCAACAGTCTGGTAGATGACATCTGAGATAGCACAGCATATTCCGTCCTTGACACAGCTTGACAGAACAAAGAAATCTGGCACTTTGCAATGAATTATTAATGTGCACAAATATTGTAGCATGTATGAGGTGGGGACCAGCAAAAGGTGAAGTTCTAGTTGCCATGACACCAGTCAGTTCAAGCTAAGGTTCATGATCTTTAACTTTGTCTCAAAGAGTTGTTCAAAGAACACAAAGGGCAAATCTGAAACGCACACCCAAGCGGCTTAAGTAGAATTTCACGGGTATGCTGCCACGGAGGCTCTGAAAAGGGTGAGTCAGATAATTCAGTGGCCACAGAATTGCTGTATTAGAGCAACTATAAGGAGAGATTATCTAGATCAGGACTTAACAGCTCATGAAGGGGTCCCTACAGGAAGGGCATTTTATCAGTCTCTAGAGTTAACTGGCACCCATGGCAGTTGGCAAGGCTTGCGAGATGCTAAACCAAACTCAAAGAATTGCATTCCATTGTATGTCCTCTTAGTTGAATGTCTAGAAAACAGAGATCTAGTTCTTCACCAAGAAAATCTGAGTGACTCTTGATCTAAGAAGGTGTCTCAATACCTATATTTGAACCAGGAAGATTTAGAGAATTTAGAATTGGAAGGGATCTAAGGTCTTTCTTATTTGCTAAAAAAGAAAAAATCGTAATAATTGACTCTGGCTGTAAAGGGTGAATGCAGAATTTTGATTATTTGTGATTAATTTTATCACAAGGTTCATTATCTGTTGCCAGCAGACAGGGTTGCTTACGTGATTCAAAAAAAGGAGATGTTTAAAGGGGACTGACATATGCTTAACAAGTCTAATATCTCCATAGCTCCTCGGGGTTCCTCTTCAAAGCAGTGGGCCCTCTGAAAGATACCTGTAGAGGTCACGTTTACTATATGGGCAAGAACTTCTCAAACAGAAGTATAAGTGACTGCACACAGACATGGCATGTCATAGCTTGAGAAATCTTTGAAAGTTGGGTTTACGCCAAATTAACTTCCAACAGTTCCGACCTCCAGATCACTCTTGGTGCTCTTAATGACAGACTGTGCAGTGCGGGCCTGCAGCTGCAGTGTCAGGACAAATTAGCTGAAAGTTAAGCAAAAGAGAATGTGAAGAAACATGGTGTCTGGCAAAGTCTGTCTTGAAGTTTTGAGATGGTGTCAGTAAAACACCCATGATGCATTCTCTGTATCTGTAAACAGCCCCAGGTTCACAGACACTAAGGGAAAAGCACAGCTAATTTTTCACAGTAGAAAAAGATATTACACTGTATTTTTGTACATTTATATGACTCTCCCATGATCAATTTTAGCCATCTTTTAAAAGAATTGTTCTGAAGAGTTTATCTCTTACTTGAATGTCCAAGAAACAGATTAAACATTCATTTCCAAAGAGAACTATAAATTATATTATGCTGGGAAATAGCATATAAAGAGGATGGTGTGCTAACGTAGGTTTAAAAGTTTTCAGATCTCCAAAATGATCGCATTTTGTACAATTTGAACATGAGAATACAATAAAGAATCCACAGAACAAAAATATCTAACTGGACGTGCTTATGCTACCCCTCCATGGTAAACAGCACTCTTCCTGTTCTCCTGCCTGGGTTGCCACCAGAGTAACTTATCTTTATCAGAATCATAATGGAATATTCTCCTGAATATTTACAAGGCTAAAATGACATCTGGTGGCACTCTTCTCTGAGAACTCAGTCACTGCTCCTGGAATACTACAATTCTACAATATGAACTTTTGAAAGTGTTGGAAATAGACTGAACTGTGTTAAGAAAGTTAACTGCTCATTAATATGTTCAAAGATTAAACATGGTGATGTACCCCCAGTTACCCTGTGAGAGGAATAGGAGCCTAAATACTCTTAACTTTGCAGATTTCAAATAATAAATATGATGCTTAATAAATACAATGACCAAAATTTAGAAGTTACTTTGACCACAATGTTATTTCAAAAAGGCAACCTTCACTGTAGAATTATCTTTAATTGGGAGATAAAGCCTACCTTTGTTTGCAAGCAATACACTGACTTTAACTGCTTTAGTTGCAGTTGACAGGAGACATTCTGACATTCATACTGCTGTACAATGGCCTTTGTTCCTTTTCCTATTTGGAGATGCAGAAAGATCTCCTGATTAATTGTGCAAAATAGCCCCAAGATGCTGAAGTCAATTTTATCAGATTAAGACAAAATATTCTCTTTCTGGATAGAGAGGAGAGACTATGAATATGTCATCAGTCAAATTTGTACCACTGTTACATTTACTATCCTTAAAAAAATTATTATTGTGAGGCTACAGGGATTCGTTTAATATTCGAACAGCATCAGCAGTTAATACTTAACACACATGCACAAGAATACTCCTACAGTTGCCCTGCAACCAAGAAGCTAATAAAAGAGCTAGGCTTTTCAAATGAACACCTAGATGATGACACTATTAGTTATTCAGCAAAAATAAATGCTTCATTAACTTGTCTTCCCACTGGTAAAAGATGGGGTGAATCTAGCCCAAGGCTGCAAGTCAGATCCCAACATTCCCTTATATTTTAGGGCTCACTATGCAGAAATACCAGAAATGAGGTGACTTAAAACTTAAGCTGTCTGGAAAGCACACTGGTCTTTGGAATCCAGAAACCCACCACATGGTTCTGACTGCCGAAGCTTTAACCTTGTTACCTGACCTCTCTGAATCTTGATTTAACTCATTTGCGAGACCAAAAGAGGAGATCTCCAAGGATTTTTAGCTAAAAAATGCTAACTTCATATTCAAGACTTCTTCAGTTCCTACTGTGCATTCAAAATGCAAGCCTTAATACTGAGGTAGGACTTGCCTAAGACTCTCGTAAATGACTCAGTAAGGTATCAGCTCCATTAGTATGGCTGCCAGCACCTGGTGATTAGTAAAAATATCTACTCATTAAACATTTATATGTTGTCATGGCTGTGCCTTTTAACATAATATAACTTGAATTCATGCCTCTTACTTACTATTACAAATGATCTGTGCAAAAGAATCATTTTTCTGTTTCATTTGAATCTATGGCAGTTCAATGTGTGAACAAAACTATGAACACTGAACACTGTTTTTGAAACGCTGTTTCCCTTGATCCCCCCTGACTGGGTCCGAGATGATCAAAGGAGAGCTCAATGATCTCCCTGAGGCCCAGGCCCCTCCCCCTCTTCAATAACTCTTTATGGAATAATGAAAATAACCCACAAAATTGCAGCCAAATCACCTGCCAAACAAGGGGCTGTCTTTAATCCCCTTGCTTTGCCCCAAATGCACATCACGTCTCAGAAATGGTAATAAAGACAGATCTTCCAAAGGGCAGAGGCTTCGGTTCTGCTCTAGTGACCAGTAACCACTTGCATGAAGCATGAGCACGTGCACGCCAGCTTAGCCACTGCTGGGCCATCTGAAGTGGCAGGGCACCTTTGCCCCTTCCAAGAGCACAGCCCAGCAATGTCCCCGTGATCGTCAGCCCCTGTAATTCATGAGTGCAAATAGCTCAAATTCTTTCCTGCTTTCTAGTGTTCTTACTGTGGAATCTTAAAAAAAAAAAACAAAAAACAAAACAAAACAAAAAACTTTACTTAAAAACAGGATAAACATAATCAAGAGGTTACTCCTGATAATTTATTCTTACACATGCACTATATATAATACCTTAGAAGTCTCTCTCTCTCCCTCGCTCTCTCTCTCTCTATATATATACATATATAAAAATATAGATACAGATATAAGGGTTTATGGTACCTATATTGAGATAAGCATTACAAAATAAATAAATCAATCTTTGTGAACCTCTCAGAACTTCAATGATTGTAGAAGCCACCTTTCCTATAAATAAGTGGTTCTCAAACTTTGCTACACATTAGAATTGCCTAGGGAGTTTTATTCCTGGTGTCCAGGCCATATCCCAGACCAGTTATACCAGAAACTCCATAGGAGAGAGTCAGGCATTAAGAGGAAACATTCCCGAGGTGACTCCAGGAAGGAGCAAATTTGAGATCCAGTGTTCTAAAACAGAGTTTCCCAGTCTCAGCACCATTACATTTATTGCTGGGTTATTTTATGCCATGGGGGGCTTTCCTGGGCATCCCAGGATGTTTCAGCAGCATCCTCTCTTCTCTCCACTAGATGCCAGTAGTAGCTTCACCAGTCTGATAAGAAAAATGTATTGCCAATGTCCCCTCAAGGTAAAACTACCCCTTTGAGGACCACTACCTAGTAGGGATGTGGGCATTAGCAAAGCAAGTTCCATATACTCCAGTGATGATTTTCTCCTAATCTCTAATCCTCACATTGTAATGACATTTTTCTAGGTTTGGAATACATTCTAAGCTGGGGGGAAAAAAATCACAACTTAAACTGGGCTCCATATAAGCTGGGGATGTAGCTTAGAGGCAGAATGCTTGCATAGCATGTCTGAGGCCCTGAGATCTCCAACACTGAGGAAGAAAACAAATGGGTTCAAAACCTTATCATGTTAAGTTGGAAAACCTTTTACCTATTACTCCCTTGAAGCATAGCCAGACTATGTGGAACCATTCCTTCAGTCATCAACAATTCTGAATGTTCATGATGTGCCAGGCACTGGGCTGGAAGTGACACACAGTAACACCGGCAGGGTCCCTGACCTCCCACAAATTAATTCCAGAAGTTATTTTGGTCCTGGGCAGGGAGAACACAACCCTACACTGCATGGTTCCTACCTTCTGCCATGCTGCTCATGGCTGTGGGCACAGCAGCTAGGGAGAGAATTGAGCTAAGATACTGGACCTGAATCCAAATTTAAAAAAACGTAGATCAGGGTGGGGCCCAGAGTGCAGGGTCTGACATTTTCCTTATGTATGTATGTATGTGTGTGTGTGTGTGTGTATATATGTGTGTGTGTGTGTGTGTGTGTGTGTGTGTGTGTATATATATATATATATATATATTTTTTTTTTTTTTTTTTTT
>JAJEJO010001005.1:38754-120985 GCA_020662805.1 Glaucomys volans
TTTTTTTTTTTTTTTTGTAGTGCTCTATGTCCCCAACCCTTTTTGAGACAGGTTCTCTCTAAGTTGCTGAGGCTGGCCTAGAACTTGCAATCTTCCTGCCACAGCTTCCCAAATTGCTGGGATTACAGATGTGTGCAACCATGCCCAGCTCATACATAAGATTCCTAAAGGGCTGGTTAGCTCAGGAAAAAAGAAGGGGAGGTACTGATAAAGTAGAAAGGAAAAGGAGTGTGGAAGAGCTGTTTCTCCTCAAACATTGATGTGCACAGGAATTGCCTGGAATGTGCCCAAATACTGATTCAGAAGGTTTGGAAGTGGGCCAGGGTCTGCCTTTCTAACATGACCCCAGGTGGTACTGCTGGCTGCTGCTGCTGCTGCTGCTACTATTGCTCTGGACCACAGGCCAAGACAGGGTTCTAGAGTGAGCCTGGGGAATCTGTCTACTCAAACCTCAAGTGGCTTTAGATCAATTTCTGCCCCAAATTCAGCAAAACGGGCAGACCAATCCTCCACGCTCTGTTCTTACTGCTCCTTGACCTCCACTGTGGTCATTCATTATTAAGTCAAGAGCCCTCAGCACTTTGTATGAACAACTGTGAGAATTTGTGGACTGTCTGTATATTTGTCTTGGGTCCACTTTTAGCAATAGCAAGCTCTCAAAGAGACCTCAGGACTTCAAAATCCTTTTCCTCTCATCCATAGCTTTGAAGACACAGCTATGAAGACAAGGTAGACCCTATCTGCCTCCGCATCTCCCTCTTTCACCCTTCCCTGGACAACTGAACCACAGAAACTTTCATACTTTGGCAAGTCTGTGAGAAAGTCCCACCCAGGAAAAGATTACCCCTTTATAAATCAGATGTTTGGGTCACAGCTTGGACCTGTGATCAGCTAGCCCAAACTGCACAATTTTGAAAATTATGGAACTTTCTGAAATTCTTATGGAACTTTCTGAAATTCTCATCCCATAAGATTATTATATAACAGAATAAAGGTTTAACATTTTCCGATAGATAAGGTAACAGAACAAGCTAAACTGAAATCACATTGTTATTAAAATTTTGGTCCCAAATACTTATGGAACTTTACACAGCCAGTCCTCGTAGAAGATTCCTTTCCATTAACTATCTTCTCAGGTCCAATTTACTAATGCTGACATGCACACCAGGAAGAAAGGGAAGGAAACTAGGTGACAAAGGATGTACTATATTGGCCACCTCGAATACAGTCATGGAAAATTACAGAAAATGCTCAGAAAAACCTCTGAGTTGGTCTTTGGTAATAAAAGTCTAGTGTGGCATTGCTTCTTCAGGCTAGAATTTTACATGCTTGTCTAATTTATAGAGCAAACTTTCTGGGGATATTAACCTGGAGTTAATCGGTTATTGCTAAACTAACCATGCTAATAAAAAAAATCAACATTTGAAGATTAATTCTTACATTATACCACGGGACAAAAACTGTAAGTGACTCATAGGAAAATTTACTATACCAGAAGCTTTGAACAAGTAGCTCAGGTAAGTATTTGTACACCTTCTAACCTGGAGCCCCAGGCTGAGGGTCTGGGCCCAAGCTTCTTCCTTCCCTGGTGGTGACCTTAAATAAGTTTCAGGACCTCTTATCCATAAATTTGGGATTAATGGCTATACTTAATTCAGAGTTGCTGTGAAGCTCAAATGAGAGAAAAGTGCTTTGTAAATTTAAGTGTTATATAAAAAGTACAGTAAATGTACACAAGGCTCATTAAGCATATATTTATAGGCTATTTTAATTCTAAGTGCTATCTATTTTTGGATAGGTTGCTTCTTTCTTCAAGTTCCCGCAGTTCCTGGTTCTTACTCTGTATAGCTTCCAGTCCTTCCTTCCCTCCACACAGAGCCTGACCATACTTCTGGTTAAAACCCAGTATCTGACCTCAAAAAGATGACATGAGAGCATGTAGCTAAGCAGTTACTTCAGCCACCTCACCCCTTTCTTCCAGAATCTTGGATGATGCTGGGAAACAACATTTTCCAGTCACACCTCCTTCCTAACTCTTTTCTACTACCACCAGAAAACAACTATTTAAGTTATGAACCAAAATGCTCGAAGAAGTGTCCATTAAATGTAAAAACACTACAAGTAAAAATTATTTTAAAATAATTACACTTTTTATTTCTTTCCCCAGAGATTGCAGAACTGTCCCACTTTAAAAAAAAAAAAAAAAAAAAAAAATCCTTGAGAAATCAGTAGGGGGCAGTATGTTAATCACAATTTGTAGGTGGGAAAATTCAGGCTTTGAATTTTAAGTTTCACTTGTCCTCAAAATACCCATGTGTTTACATAAGTTACACCACAAATATTTTCCCAGTTACACTGATTTGGGAAGTGTTATTTTGAGTCCCATTGCCTAGAATATCACTAAGAAGCCGAACCTTGTTAATATTTAAAAATCCCACTATGAAGGTATTTAAAGGAGAGGCAAGAAGTTCACATTTTATGCAAGCAGCAAATAAGAGAGAAATACCTGTGAGTTCCCCAAACCAAAAACAATGCTTAACACCCCTGTTGCCTTTCACATATCTTTGTGTGATCTTTGAAAGTTTCACAGACCAAGTAATGTTTTGTTTCCAAAAGTGAATTCATTGTAAGTGACTTGTCATTGTAAGGGGCTAATTTGACAGCACTCAAGGTTTCCACAGTAATTGCCCTTACCTGTTAAATATTCTAGCAGCATTTGCTGCAGTGTTGAAAGTTTTATGATCATTATGAGAGGATATTCATTTTTTCCCCCCTGTGGCTCACTTAATTTTAGTTTCAGAGCATTTAGGAAAATGGTCTCTGACAGGTGTGAACTTCAGTTTTAAGAGAATTGACAAATAAAGTAAAAAAGAAAAAAAGAGTAGGCCACACTGGGTAAAAGATGTTGGCATTCTTACAGATGAAATGCTGTTCCTTCTAGAGCAGAGGTGTGTAAGCCTGCATAAACCCAGGGATCCAGGTGACTGAAACTGGTTGGCCAGGTATGTCAGGTAAACACAGTTAAATCCTAAGGCCGTGCTCTGCCAACCTATATTCTCAACAATGGGCTCTCAACAGAGGGTTAAGACACAATACAGGGATGTTTTCTAAGGCTATCCTACTACAGACCACCATATGCTCTACCTACCTATCCTACATTTTCAAAGAATCAAAAGCCTCTATATTTTGAGTTATTTTCCAATTATGCTTACATGGGCCTCAGCAGGAAAGGAGTGTTGAGGTCAGCTGACAGAAACTAAAAGAACGTGATAGGTCTTTGAGTAGATAACTTACTATACTAACTTCTGAGATAAGAAATCACTAATTAAACCAAAAGAGATTAACACATTTTAATCTGATCCTTGGGAGTTATAGACTCGAAACCTTGGACTTATCTCATTCATCGGAGGCAGGGAACAATTCCCTATTTCTTAATCTTTGGAAATATGGTCATACTCCAAAGATTAGTTACAAAGGGCCCTTTCTCTTAGGAAAATATTGGTTGTGTGTAAGAAATGAGATACAAAGCAAACCCTGCCAGTACACCCCCTAGTGGAACTTCAGCATAATACAGTTTGGGGGTCCAAAAACATTCTAGGTACACATTGAGTATCTTATCCAAAATACTTGGGACCCAAAGTGTTTTGCATTTTGTAATATTTGCATCTACATAATGAGATGCCTTGGGGATGGACTCAAGTCTAAACACAAAAATAATTTATGCTTCATAATACCTTATATAACATGAAGATAATCTTATACAATATTTTCAGTATGCCTACATTTTGACTGAACCCATCATGTGAGCTCAGGTGTGGAATTTTCTACTTCTGGAATCATGTTGGTACTCAAAAACTTTCAGACTTTGGAGTATTTAAGATTTCAGCAGGGCACGGTGGTGCACGCCTGTAATCCCAGGGACTTGAGAGGCTGAGGCAGGAAGATTGCAAGTTCAAAGCCAGATTTGGCAATTTAGCAAGGCCTTAGGCAACTTAGTGAGACCCTGTCTCAAAATAAAAAATAAGGAGGGTTGGGGATGTGGCTCAGTGGTAAAGCTCCTCTGGATTCAATCCCCAATACCAAAAAAAAAAAAAAAAAGGGATTGCAGATGTTTGTATTAGAGATGTTCAGCATGTCTATAGGACTTAGACCTACTAAAATGTACTTTCCCAGTTCCAGTGGCTACAACTGTACTATAGTCATGTGCCTTCTACTTATTAAGTGAAGCAAAACACAAAACAAATAGACAAATCATGTCATCTATCATCTATACATTTATACAGGCAGAGAATTAGATTAGACAGAGGCAAACTGGTGACTTATCACAAATGAAAGAGGCTTAATTTTAGCTTCAGAAAAATGAAGAAATTTTAGATGAATCTGCTATGAATATTCCTTAACTTAAAAAAAATTTAAAAAGGAGTTTCCTACCAAAACTTCAGTTCTCAAGTGAGGTTATTAAATTGCTTGAAAATAATTTTCTCAGACTGCCACTATCTATTCAGTAGTTACTAAGTCAATCTACAGGAACTTGGAAAAGTTCTTGAAAATCTGAAAAGTCATTAGATTAAAAACAAATTTAAGGGAAGAGAATGAATTGAGAGAATGTCAGCAGTTATACATTTAGCCTATGGTCTGTAGCTCTTGTTTAGGTTCCAGTGCCCCAGTCCTGAAATGAATGGCTAAAGACTCTGCTGCTGCACTCTCCATTCAGTCTTTTTGAAAAAGCTACTCTATGTTGCCATTAGCATGGGTTAAAGAATACTTACACTTTGATAGTCCTACAGATTATTTCTACCTGGTCAGGTAATGGATAAAGCCCTGGAATACAGAAATAAGGGAGGACCAGGGATGATGGTGCAGGCCTGAATTCCAGCAACTCTAGAGTGTGACGCAGAAGGATCACAAGTTTGACGCCAGTCTCAGCAACTTAGCAAGACCTTGTCTCAAAATAAAATAAGGGCTGAGAATATAGCTCAAAGGTACAGTGCTCCTGGGTTCAATCACCAGTACCAATAAAAGAAAAGGAAAGAAAAGAAAAAAAAATATTAACAACAAGGGAAGAAAGAACAAATACAACTTTTCTTCCAGGAATCTTCTGTCACTCCATGATCAAATAAGAAGGGGTTAATCCTTGTGTGGAAAATTTGATGGTTATTCCATAGGGGCTGCTACCTTAATATATAAAGTTACTGTCAAGTCAACATGAAAATACTTGCAATTTGTTCTTTTTCTTTTGCAGGAGCAGTACACTTTTTTTGAACATTCAACTTCTGTCATCTCCCAATAAAATAGGGCTCAAATGGCAGAGTAGCCAACCAGAGGCTCTTGCATGAAGCATGAGCATGTAGGGCTCTTAGGGCATAGTAAAGAGAAGCCTGCCTGGGGTTTATGGTATAGCAGGGGGTGTAATAGGTGCTGAGCTGGGAAGGCAGGAGAAATTCAGTTTTGGAAGGTCCAAGATGCCACACTAATCAGCCTGGACTGTGAGTAATGTGGTCACACAAGAATTTCAAGCAGGCAAATAGCAAACTCAGCTCCGCTAAGATAACCCTGGATTGGACAGCAAAGAATGGGAACAGGGAAAGAAGTTGAGAGGCTCATTTGAGTCCAGGCAAGAGGTGACAGAGGTACACATGAGGAGGTAGGAATGGAAATAAGGGGATTAGTGGTGGCAAGAGAACTATCAGGTGTTGGTGACCCATAGAGAGGATTGAAGATTATGCTGATGTTTTCAAGACTCATGACTGTCAAACTGGGGAATGCAAGAAGGGGCAAAGAGGAATTAGTTCAGTATTGTAACGTGCTGATTTTAGGCAGTTAGGAAGAGGTGCACAGAGACAACTGGTCTGAGCACACAATACTAAAGGACCAACATTTCAAAGGTGGGGAGGCAAGAACCCTGGGAAGAAGGCAGAGAGAGGCAACTAAGGCACCCAGGATTCGAGGAGATGGTCAAGAGGATCACATTCTGTGGAAAGATCAAGCTGCACACTGCATTTGGCAATGAGGGAGCACTGCTATCTGTTCATACAGCTTAGAAATTATGCATTGGTTACTTTGCAGTATTTTCCAAACAATAAAGACAACTAGATAGATTAGAATACAGATCAAACACATGGGAAGTTTCTTCTACGAGGTAGTAACTGGTTCCTTGCTCACACGAATTTTGTAAAGAGACACTCTTTCATGTTGTGGATTTTGATTTCTAGTAGCAATAGATTAGGGCTGAGAAAAAAATTATTATAACATCAAACATAGTAACTCAAAATAAATATGTGATCCTAGTTTGTGTATACAGCTAGAGTCCCAGCTATCCAGGCAGATACCATCAAAAAAGATTTTTTTCCTGTTTTTTACTATAACCAAGAATTAATAAGACAAACTATGCCAATTTACAACTCAGTTCAAGACTTAAAGTCTTTATTTTGAAAGTTTAAACATTTTATGCACATGACATTTACCTACAACAGAAACCAGTTCTAGAGCAGACTTTTAAAAAATAGGCCATAAATTCTAAGTTTTTAGTAGGTACCTTAATAATATCCTACAGGGAAGCAATATTATGTAAAATGTTTAGTCTTACAATTCTTAATATTATGGTATAGAGGAGGAACTATCAGACAAATATTTTATATGAATATTTTAGAAATAACTTTTTATACATTTTAAACCTAAGAAGGTTTGGGAAAAAATAAACAAAAACACAAAACAAAACTAGATTTTGCTAACCGGAGAACAGAGGAATACAGCATGTGAGATTAAAAACCAGTAAATCACATAAGAACTTAGACATTAATGATTAGGGACCATCCATGAGATATTGGGTACAATGGTAGCGCTAATGCATTTAAGTGCTACATTACTCAGATCTAGCTGGTGGGCTTTTACTTTTCCTGGATGGATTTTAACTAAATAGACTTTAGACATTTGGATATAGATAAATGCCTAATTCAGTAATTAGTATTTTAAAACTGTGAAACCTTTTAAGTTAAGTGGTCTATTAATTAACTACCAATTATCTTGTCTGACTAACATATCAATAGAAGTAAATTACCTACTAGCTATTTGACAGATTTAGTCCTTTACCATGTAAAATTTCTTCAGAACATAAAAGGCCTAGAGTTAAATGCTTTTGCTTCCCCCTTTTGGTTAATCAGGGATCAATGTGCTGCTCACGTATAAAGGCCAAATACAGCTCTTTGATTGAAAGGATCTACAGATAAACTTTGGCTTTTAGAAATAGCAAACTGAGATTCTTTTCCCTCTCTGAGAAAAACATCAAGTGAAGCAATGTTAATATTTGGGGGGAAACATAGGATTGCAGTTGCTGTGCAGAGATCGACTTTCTATATTTCAAAGTAGAATGCAAGTATTTTCAAGGTTTTTTTGCTTTTTTTTTTTTGCATCTCAGTGAGATAAAGAGCCTATGTGAATGATCTCTATGCTAGCGTTAAAGTGCATCTGTTCTCCATGGCCTTCTCCTGACTGTGTGTTTCACAGAGTATGCACACTAAAGCCTTCCCCATATCTATCACTTCTTGACTGGTGATCAAGAGAAGTTTCCTGGGATATCTGGTAGTAGAACAACACTGGAAGGTGAAGTACCGTAGCAGACTGCAGGCCTGTACAGAACAATGCCAGGTACTATAAAAGCTTCCAAAGTGTGCAGAAATAATACATGGCTAAGATGGAAAGAAGGAATTGTGATAGAGGTCATCTCCTTGAGGCCTAGTTATTAAAAAAAAAAAAAAAGAATGGTTGCTATATATTCAATTGGAGCTTGATTCAAATTGGTATATCAAGAGTGGCTTTTTCAAAGTCTTCAGCCTCCAAGCTATGAGCAGAGTTAACACTCTACTGTAAAACTGAGCATACTGGTGGGGCCGGAAGAATGGAAAAATCCCAATTCAGTAGGAAACAAAAGGAGATACAAACAATAGTGAGTGTCAGCTAGCCCCCTTTCAAAGTATCAACCTCACAAGGCTTGAGTTAGTTCAACATAATACTTACCTTTTGAAAGTTCACAACAATAGACTCACAGGAGCATTCTCTAAATAGGTTATCTTCTAATATTTCAGCAGAAGCCTATTGCATATTATTAAATATTTATTGAGTGACTGAAGAATAAAGTTCTGTTTCAGGCAGAGGAATACAAACAGATGAATATAACCAACTACCTTCAGAGAGCTTGCCATCTACTTTGGGATAAAGGGCATAATGTAGACAAAGTTATGCCAAAAAGCCGAACTACACACCAAAGGATGGCAATGGCGACAAATGCTGCACAAAAAACATGGGAAGAAAAGCCTTATATGACTCGTTTAAGGGCAGTTTCCTTGGAAAGTAAGGGGCTGGACCAGATGGTCTCTAAGGATCCTTGTAACTCTGACATCGGAGAATGCCAGGAAGGGCTAGAGTGGGGAGGAAGGGTAGGCTGACAACCTGGACTAGACGTTAAAAGGCACATAGTGTAGAGGAAGAGGAAATTCCGGGCAGTGGGATCAGTATGAGGAATGGTTATGAAGTGGGAGCATCCACAGCTTTTCAGCGAAAGTCCACATGGTTTTCTATTTCACCATTCATAACTTTAACTCTGAGTCAGGATCAACATTCTATTTATTATTCTACGAAAACAGACATTAACTGCTACTTAAAAGTCTGGCTCAAGATGATCTGTTCAAATAATTGAACAAGCTCTTTGCTCAGCTGATGTACTTTTAAAAATGTACGGGGCAACATTTTTTCCTCACCCAGACATAGTAAAAAGAAAGACACACTCATTATTTTTTCTGGAAGGAAAACAGCACAAGCCAGGCCAACACATCTTTGAAAAATCATCACTAATATGTTGGCCTAAGAGGACTACTGGAAGGAAAGTTGAATTCAGGTGGCTCTCCACGGTACTATTTAACCTTCCCACCCCAATCACTGTAAAAATTAAAATATACCTTCTTTTAAAATTTAGTTGCTAAATTTTAATTTCTTCTCAAAAGGTTTTAAGTCCTGGCAAGAAGTCAGAAATTTCAACTCTAAAATGAATTTTCTGACTCAATATTGAAAATAAATTCTTAAGTTTAGATGCTTAGGAGAAAAACAGCTGGAGAATTCAGGAGCCTCCCATATTTTAATATGAAGTGACGTCATTACCGCCAAGGCTTCCAAGAACTCTCTAAATTGTGTGGTTAAGCAACATCTTGAGGCAAGTTAGGACGCTAGAAAGGTACCATGCTCCTTCTTGGGATACAGATTTAGTTCCAGAATAATCTTTCCATTAGAGGTGGATGCAGTGGCCCACATACCTGTAATCCCAGTGGCTGGGGAGGTGGAGGCAGGAGGATTACAAGTTCAAAGCCAGCCCCAGCAACTCAGCAAGGCCCTAAGCAACTCAGTAGGACCCTATCTCAAAACAGAAAATAAAAAGGACTGGGGGTGGGGATGTGACTCAGTGGTTAAGCACCCCTGGGTTCAATCCCTAGTCCTGGAAAAAAGAAAAAGAAAAAAATGTAACCTAATCTTAAAAGTATAGTAAATCAGCTGTGCATGGTGGCACATGCCTGTAATCCCAGCTACTGGGGAGGCTAAGGCAGGAGGATCAGAAGGTTGAGGCCAGCCTAGTCAACTTGGAACTTATCTCAAAATAAAATTAAAATATAGCTGAGGATGTAGAGAAAAAGAAAAAAGTACAATATTTCCATTTATGTACATTTCCAAAGTTGAGGCTATGGATTTTCTGAGGTTAACACATTAGCACACATTTTATAGGAATGTCTAGGGAAGATAAGATGCTCTCCTATTATAAATTTTTAACCCAAGATTATATGAAGTTTCTTTAAAAATCTGGTTACAGTTAGGCGAGGTGATGCACGCCTGTAATTCCAGCAGCCCAGGAGGCTAAGGCAGGAGAATTGCAAGTTCAAGGCCAGCCTCAGCAATTTAGGGAGGCCCTAAGCAGTTTAGTGAGACCCTATCTTAAATAAAAACAAAAAAAGGGCTGGAACTGTGGCTCAGTGGTTAAGTGTCCCTAAATTCAATTCCTGGTACCCACTCCACCCCCCAAAAAATCTGGTTACATTTGAAATTTTTTAAGTCAACAAAATAATCAGAGAATAGTCAAGATGGTGAAACTTCAGAGTACTTGGTGTAGGTAAAAGTTTATAGTTAGGAAATCTTGCATCATCTCAGTCAAAGGTTATTGGGGAAAAAAAAAAAAAAAAACAATTCCCAGGGCCTGTTGTGCACACTAACTTACTGATGGCTGTGTATCTGTTTAAAGCTTGATGCATTGGCTGAAATCAACAGTTTCTATGGCAGCTTCACCTTCACCAATCTTCAAATATGTAAACTACAATACACCTGCAGTTTGTTTGTCTTATTTCAAATAGCAGTTTTTTTGTTTTATTCAGAATTATAAACACACAAGATTCTTCGTAGAGTTTACTGCCAAGTTTATTCAGTTGGACTAGCCTTTTCCCACCTAACTACCCTTTTGATACTTGCTGCCTGAAAAAAAAAAAAAAACACCTTTATCTTAAACACCTTACAATAACCTACGTGCAGTTGCCTTTAACTGAGCTCTGTTCTTGTGAAGAATACGGCTCATGCACAGGTATGGATGAATGATTTGTACATTTTTCAAGTACTCACTGAATACTACCTTATATGCAAAAACCACCTTTAATTCAGCTCCCTATACACACTGCACACAACCAACACACACCTACATGCACATACACACACAAGCACATTTACATTCCTCTAAACTTTGTTTCCTTACTCATTGAAACATGGATGTGAGTTAGCTCAGGTTATTTATATGTTCATTTCTAGAGGTTTTGAAATGAAATGAAGTTCATGTTTAAAAAAATAAAACATCAAAATAAGCTTATTCCAGGATCAGAGAAAAGGCTTGCTATTGGATAAACAACATTTAAGTAAGTATTTCTAAAGCCAGATTAAGTTTTTAAGCAGTTGCTAAAAAATTAATGAGGTTTAATATGACCTATTTAGGAGAAATAGTTCTTTGTTGTGTTCTATTAGAAGACTAATCTGCCTGTGGAAAATAAAATAAAATCCTATCTCCCCATCCCCCCCACTTTTTTTTTTTTTTTTTTGCAGTGCTAGGGATCAAACCAAGTCTAACATATGCAAGGGCTCTACACTGAGCTACACTCCCAGCCCTCTGGATTTAACCTGTCTACAAAAGAAAAGGGGAAATACTATGAGGAAAAAAAGCATAAAGTGGGTCAACAGAGCACAGAATTATAGGGGAGAGTTTCACATCTGCCTCTACTGAAGATAATTCAGCTGAAAAATTCGGGTTACTTTGTCCCTCCAAGCGATACCCCCCCCACACCAACTCCTAGATGTTACAGTACTTCAGCTGGCTAGAGGTTGACATTGTTGAAGTCCACAGCTCAACAGGTCTCATGATGCCCTCTCCTCTCTGTGGTCCTATCAAGGTGACTTCTGTTCTCATTTGAGAGGTACCTTCCAAGCTGAAAAAGTCCTGAGATGTCCTCCAACAAGACAATGCTATGGATCCTGGGGATGGGCAGTGGAGGTTAAGTGACGGCCAGGGTGGCCTGATCACTCCCAATGGACTATAAATGCTGATCTCAGAATCTCTGGCACTTTCTAATGTGGCTGAGCAGTAATTTGGAAGCCTAAAGCCTGATTTTAGGAATTCATAAGAACGACCAATGTTTTATAAACTCAACAGAAAGTAAAATAAACAAACCCAGGGTTTTATATTCTCTCTTGTTATTTTTATGGCAATTTTTCAAACTAGTTCACAATGTTAAGTCTTTTACCCTCTCAAGAAATACTGAATTTGGGGGAGGGGAGAAAGTAATGATTTAACAGTAACCAATAGACACTGAAATTCACCCTGGGGGAATAGCTCATTAGGAGGCTTGGGGGTGGGAGCCACCTGTAGGTGGCTTTGAGGTTGGCACTGAGATCCCTCTCCTTCTTGAAGAGGACCCAGGAGTACAAACAAAAACAAAAACAAAAACAAAACAGTTTATATTTACCCAGAAGTGTGCATGGCAATTGACCATCATGGTTCTCTCAATGAGCTCATCAGGACATTCCAGAAGATGATGTCCAGAGACCACGCCAGCATTATTGACCAGGACTGAGACTTCACCAACTTCTTTGCGGACCCTTTCAGCAGTCAAGTAGACATTCTCCCTCTTCCCCACATCACAGGTGTAGGTAAAAACCTGCAAGTTACAGTGGGGCAGAATTTCTTCCTCACCATTCCCAGCTGTCCTCAGAAGTCCAGATGAGGGGAAAAAAATGGAACAGAGAAGGAGGTACAGAAAGTGAGTCACACGGCAATCAGTAGGACAAAGATCACACAAAAGTACTACAGTGAGGTTCAAATTTCTAACACCACAAGGCCTGCCAATGACTGAACTTACAGCTGCCTTCCTCCCCACCAAGTCTTTGGAAATTGCAGCAATTTACTGGATAACTTTGCTTAGGGGAAAGTCATGTAATTGTGACAAGCCCAAAACAAGTAGACCACATGGGATCAGCTTGCTGGAGCTAAAGACACCTGCAAAGAACAGATCTCAGCCCAGAGAATAACACACACACACACACATTACACATTCCTTTTTTGGGGAGGAGGGGGCTGGGGAAAACTGGCCAGAAATAGCTCTCAATATTCAGTATGAGCACTATCAAAATAGAAACTTTTAAACTTCATAAATCAAAACTGTAAATAATAATCTGAATTCATGGCAAAGAAATTAATCTAAAGTTTCTCATGAAAAAGAGGGGGTCACTGACTTGTACTTACTGGGGCAGAAAGTAAGTAAATGGGCCACGTAAGAACTTGAACACCTTAAAAACCAAAATCTTTTCTCTGGAAAATGAACATCCTTATCTTTGGGGTTTTGGAGGTGAACACACACACACACACACAATCTGTATTTGCTACCCCTTCATAGTAGCATCATTTTCAAACTTAAGAAAGCAGGTGCCAAGAAGTCTGTAACAAATGGACAGAGGGAAAAAGTGGCACCCAAGAAAATATTCATATAGTTCAAGATTTTTACTGGAAATAAAAACTTATGTCAAAAAGCAAGAACAATCATCAAATTTCCTGGACCAATATTTATGTTTGGTTAAGGTTTGCCCTTAGACTTTTTTTTTCTTCTTCTAAGTCTCAGATTCAGGCTAGTTAATAAGTACACCAAAAATGCAGATTGGGGTGACCAGAAACATGAAAGAAATTACATGATTTTCATGAAGCTGAACTCCTTCAAGCACTTTCTCAAGAGGCAGGTCATCTCTCAATCATGCTGGGGTCTGTAAGCAAACTAAAGCACTTACTTATGGCTGGCGAAACAATGTAATTATTTTCTTCTGGCTAAAGTTATAGTGAAAACATCATACTGCCCTCTTCTAAGGGGTTCAGACCGCAGTAATACATATACACTGATACAGTCCAGTGTAGGAACAACTTCTCAGAGACGCTTCTGTTTCCCATCATGCCGCATGCAAGCAAGAGCAAGACATTTCTTGAGGAATCCATCCTGAGGTAACAAGTTCCCTCTGCTTTCCCTAGGCTCGGAGGGTATAGGAAACACCAGATTCGTCCTAAAAAGGGACGGACCTCCGTTAAGGGCTGGGTTTGGCACACTTTCCTCCTCCTAATACTGAGGTGATCATTCTCTTTTATCAGAGGATAAATTCCACTTGCTTTCCGTAAGACCGATAGGGTATTCTTTTCCTTGACCATGACAGTGGGATCTGGGGACCTTCCAGGGTAGGGTGCAGGGTGGGGAGAGGTTTGACCCAACAATGCTCGGGCGTGAGTCCGAGTTACCTTGCAGCGCGGCGGCATCAGCCGCCTCCAGGTCGCGGTAGATGTGGCGAACCATGCCCGCCGTCTCCTCGTTGCTCTGCGTGTTGATGTCCCAGAGCACCAGCAGCGCCCGGCGCCGGGCGAACTCCAGCGCGAAAAGACGGCCCAGGCCGCTGCCGGCGCCCGTGATGAGGCACACCTGGCCGGCCACGCTCTTCTCCTTGGGCCGCACCAGCCAGCGCGCCGCCGCCAGCACGAACGCCCAGAGCACTTTGAAAGTGACCACGAAGAACTCCACTACGATGTTCATCGCGACGCCCGGGGGCCCGCGCGAGCCCAGAGCCCCTGTCCGCGCCCACCCCGCGCCAGGCAGACCAGAGGAGCCCTTGTCAGAGCGGCCGGGATGAGAAGGCTGCACCCCGCGCCCGTCCCCGAGGTGCCCGCCGGACCACTGTGCGCGGCGCCGCTCTCTGCTTGCGCGGTGCCGGGCTCCGCGCAGTGGCCCCGGGCTGAGCCCGCCGCGGCTGCCGCCCGGCTCGGCGCCTCCTGCCGGCGGCCGCCCGCCTGTCCTGGAGAGTCCTGCCGGCCGGTCCCGCTGCAGCGGCGGTGACAGCCGTGAGTTAGGCGACACGCACTGCCCTCATGACCAAGCTGCCGCCGACCGAGCGTCCCCGGAGCCGGCGCGGCGGCTCCTTTTCACCCAGGGGAAGGAATGAGCGGTGGAGACCCCAAGGGCTGGCCGGCCGCCGCAGGAGTTGTCAACTTGACCCAAGTTGCGAGAGGGTGGGAGAGTGGGGTGCGGGGCAGCGGAGCGCCGGAAAGGGGCGACTCGCTAGGCGCAGGCGAGCGCTGCCCAACGGCTTGCAGCTGCCCCTGCGGTCTCGTGTCCCCCTGCCCTGAACTCCCCGCGGCTGTCACTCGGGCACCAGGCTCCGCAGCGCAGTGCCGCTTGCAAGTTGGAGCGCTCTCGGCCGGCTGTGAGCGAGTTCCACGCTCCGCACTATATAACCCGCGACTGGGAAGAGCCAGCGGCTGCATCGGCTCGGCCCTCCCTCCGCTCGGCCCTCCCCGCCCCCGGGCGCACCCCGCCCCCGGCCCAGCCCCCAGCCCCCCGCCCGTCGTCCGCCGAGCCGCGCGGGGCAGCCCCTCTCACATGGCCGTGGCCGCAGCCTCCAGCCCTCATTGCACCTCCCTTCGCGGCTCACGCCCCCTGCCACAGGTCGTCCCTGCTTCCGCCTGTCAGGCCGCGAGGTCCGCGGAGCCCCAGCCATCACCCCCTGGCCGTCCTGTCCTCGCTCTTCCCGGTCTCGCCACTTTCGTTAGCCAGGGGACTTCGGACGGCCCGGCCTGCGATCAGGCGCTGCGAAAGACAGCCCTGTAGACTAGAGGACGGGGAGAAGGACCACGGCAGCGCGGCATGGAGGGGTGCCAAAGACTCACTACCGGTGGCAGAGAGTCGGGGAAGCGGTCAAAGTGACCTCGAATCGCTGCTAGCTGTTTGGGACATGATCCCAAAGGCTCCCACTTTCCTGGCTGGAATCACCACGGCGCTGGTTACCCATACTCCTGGTCAGGCGTCACCCTCCCGTCGGGCTGACCATGGAGTGATGCATGCCGGGGTTTGTAGTTCGTACCCGAGGCGTGTTATTTGGTTAAATTACAGTGAGGAACTCAAGCTCATCCTGTCAATGCAACCTAGGGATTAGGACCCCGAGCAGTCAAGGTGTCACTACTCCTAACTCTTGAATTGATTAAAGTCTAACTAGTGCATTTGCTTTTCCTACACACATTTTACCCGAAAGTTGATTGGAAGAGACTAAGTAGGGCATTTCTTAATTTTGCAACTGCAAGGTGGTGGGCTCTCAGTTGTGAGTTCTTTTCTGGCTTATTTTAGGACGCCTATAAATCGTGGGGCTTCTCGTGCAGTCTTTAAGTGGACAGTGCGCATGCGCCAACTTCCTCTTTTTCCGGCTGGAATCATGGAGGGTGCCGAGTAAGTTACTCTTCGTCCTCTCGAGAATCCGTTTCCATCCCTGAAAATATAGGCCATTTGTCGCACTTTTCCCCTGTTTGATTGTAGCTCGTGCCTTTGCCCACTTATCTTTGTGTTTGTGACGCTCCGTGACACCAGTAGGGGCCCCAGGCTGGGATGGGATGCGGGCGGCCTTTGGGTGGAGGTTTCTGAAGTACCGGGAACGAGGTACCAGCGCAGAATTGTGTGTGCAAACCAAGCCGATTGGGCGAAGGTCCAGACCTCGGTAGTACCGAGGTTTTTCGAGGCCCGCGCAAAACCTCGAGTTGAATTCAACCTTGGCTAGTACTTGGCCCAGGCGTCTTTGCTTGCAGGCCTTTGCTTTCAACATGTGTAGCTTGGGACTTGAACCAGGGTGGAATTTTACCTTTTTACTTTTGAGAATCCCAGGTCCTTTAGGATGAAAATCAAGTGTCTTGTAGCAGTCTTTCTGGTACGTCTTGCTGTAGGTTTTCTAGATATTTTCTGCAGATATATTTGTTGGAGGTCAGGATTGGAACTGGAACACATGTTAATTCTGTTAATGTCATATTTGCGATTGCAGTTTATCTGAAGCGTGTGTTAAAAGATGAAAATTACTGGAAGAAATCTAAAAAACTTGTTTCTTAGACCAGAGCATATTAGGGTAACTATAGGTACCAGTGGTGGTAAAGAGCCAGTGACCCTAGGTACTTTACACCCTGCTCAGTACAGGATGGGAGTGATGCAAGGCTCAAAGGTTTTTGAACTACTGATAATATTTATATGCTAATGACAGAGAGAAGAAAAAGAAGGTTCCTGCTGTGCCAGAAACCCTCAAGAAAAAGCGAAGGAATTATGCAGAGCTGAAGATAAAGCGCCTGAGGAAGAAGTTTGCCCAAAAGATGGTAAGTAAAGTTTGGATGTCCTTAGATTTGAGAAGCGTTCCTGTGGTTGGGATTGAGAATGAAGCAAATGTTCTCAGCTAGACTTAACTATTATATCAAGTAATTGCTTAGAGCTTCCTAATGTGGCATTCTCAAACCTACAGCATCTGCTTTTTGGAATATTACTGTACTGTGTCAAGAAGCTTCAAAGGAAGATTATTTTAAAAATTGCTATTGCAAATTGTGTTTGGGAGTTAAGAATCATGAATAATTGGTAATTGCTTTTCAGCTTCGAAAGGCAAGAAGGAAGCTTATCTATGAAAAAGCCAAGCATTACCACAAGGAATATAGGCAGATGTACAGAACAGAGATTCGAATGGCTAGGATGGCAAGAAAAGCTGGCAACTTCTATGTACCTGCAGAACCCAAACTGGCATTTGTCATCAGGATCAGGGGGTAAGTTCAGTTTTTTATCGCATTCTGGTTTTAAAGGGAAGTTTTAAAAACCCCAGTAAAGTTGCCTGTTAATTCAGGAAGGTCTGATTCTGATGATGGGAATAACAATGTTTTAGGTGTGACTAGAAAAAGGAGTGGGTGTCATTTTAAGGGGTTAGTTGTAAGCCCTCTGCCTAAAGCTCCTGTCCACTGTAATTGAACCCAGAAGAAATTCAGCGTCTTGTTGATTTTAGAAGAAATTACAACGAACCATAGGTATCATGCTATAACAAAGACAAGTCAGGACCTTTTATATGTTACTGGTACTTAACAAAAATAGTTGGAGAGGAATCAAGTTTGGAAATTGTAGAATAACAGGAAAAACATCACTGAGCTTTGGTCCTTTTAACATGAAGTAGGATATGTATGGTCAGTAATTTTTTGGTCCCTTTTCACTGCAGTATCAATGGTGTGAGCCCAAAGGTTCGTAAGGTGTTACAACTTCTTCGCCTTCGCCAGATCTTCAATGGCACCTTCGTTAAGCTCAACAAGGCTTCAATTAACATGCTGAGGATCGTGGAACCATATATTGCATGGGGGTAAGAGCTTTTTTCCTTTGATTGTGCTTGACAAATAGATTGGCATAGCAAGGTAGATTTTAGATATTTTAATAGTAGTGGCCTTTTTCTTCGATCATTTATATCTGTTTTTCATATTTTAGGTACCCAAACCTGAAGTCAGTGAATGAACTAATCTACAAGCGTGGCTATGGCAAAATCAATAAAAAACGAATTGCCTTGACAGATAATGCCTTGATTGCACGATCTCTTGGTAGGTTTTTTTTGTTTGGGGGAAAGTTCGATAGTAGATGAAGGTGATATTTTCTGACCTCCTCATGGCTCTAATTATCTCAGTACTAATGAACCTTCATTTATTATCTATAATCCTTCATTAAAGAAAATGTAAGATGACTTCATCAACTTGAATCTTGATAAGGGTGCTTTAGCACTGAGCTACATCCCCAGCCCTTTTTAGATATATATGATTCTGTTTACTTTTTTGTAATTAGTTTGTTTTTATTTTTTATTTTTACAGACTGCATTTTGATTTAGTGTACACAAATGGGATACAACTTTTCATTTCTATGGTTCTGTGTACTTTTGATTTGCCTTTAGTTCAGTCTGTAATTGGGTTCGTTGGATGCCTTAAAATTTAATGATTTTTTTTAAAGCTTTTAAAACTTTAATAACCGTAAATTCATTTTTTAACAGGTAAATATGGCATCATCTGCATGGAGGATCTGATTCATGAAATCTACACTGTTGGAAAACGCTTCAAAGAAGCAAATAACTTCCTGTGGCCCTTCAAATTATCTTCTCCAAGAGGTGGAATGAAGAAAAAGACCACCCATTTTGTAGAAGGTGGAGATGCTGGCAACAGGGAAGACCAGATCAACAGACTTATTAGAAGGATGAACTAAGGTGAGAAACTGAATCCTGAGAGAAGTAAGTCTTAATAATTGAGTGAATGTGGTGATTTGGAATACAATCAGTACTCTTCTGTGGGGTGGAGGGAGTACATGATTTGTTGTCTTTGTTACTCTTTTTTTTTTTTTTTTTTCTTTGTTACTCTTAAGGATCTTTCTAGAGGGAAGAAACCCTCCCTCTTTTCAATCCATTTAAAAATGGAAACTGGGTGTCCTTAAAAATATAACTGACTAATGTTAATTTTTAGCTGCTAAAGTTTCTTTAATAGGTTATTTTCTTTTCCCTTTCAGGTATCTACCATCATATTTTTGTAATCTGGTCACTTAATAAAACAGTTCCTGCTCTCAGTGTGTACTGACTTGGTGGTCTGCCTCTGCCTTCCTTCAACTATGGTGGTAAATCTTGGTGTATGATCAAATTCAGTTGTATTGACAGAAAACCGGGGTCAAGTTTTTATATTGTGAAAAAAACCCATTTCTTGGGTTTGTTGAAGGCTTTTTCATTTTACCATACACATTTAATTGCTGAAGTTCCGTGTCTTTCAGACACTGACTTGCCTGAAAACTACCACGTGAATGTTTTTTTCCTTTTGTATTCCATTTTTACATTCTTATTTTGCATCTTTTGCCCAAATTTAGTCAGAAATTTGTTGTCTTAATGAACTGTAGGATTCGTGTAAAGAAAAAAATAGTATGTTAATCTCTAGGTGGAGCCAAAGAGTTTGAATTTTGATGCTTGCCCTCTTTTGCTGTTAAATATGAGTACAAGACCCTGGCCTTTGCATTTCCGCTGTCCTGAGAGGTAGGCATATCAAAAAGATGTTAGAGCCTGGTTGACTTCCAGATTTTTGGACAATGGTGAGAGCCATCAGTGGCCTTTGCAGGATGAGAATAAAGTTGTATAGATGGCATTATTGTTAACTGCCTAGGTGTGGGTATGTACAATGTTAGAGGAAGTTTTTATTGGGATAGAAATAATGTGTTGCTTAGATACAGGGTAGAATATATGGCAGTTTTTCTTAAAGAGCAGTTTTAGGTTTATAGCAAAATTTAGCAGAGGTGTAAAGGGTTACCATGTATCCCATCTCCATACATAATCTCGGCTGTCAACTACCTGCCATCACCCCAGTGGTATATATTTGTTAGTCAATGAAATTATATTGATAAATCATTCAAAGTAGCAAAAAAATAAAAAGTATTTGGTGAGGTGTAGGGGAGTACCTGGGATGAAGAAGTAGGGAACTGATTTGATCACTCTTGTAAATAGGACCAGAGGATAGAGAAAAGTGGGAGGGATTGCAGAGATCCAGATTGTCCACTCTGAAGCTCTTGCAGGGGAAGAAAGAAATGGAGGCAGTTGTAGAGTATAGGGGTAAGTAGGAAAAATTTACAGCATTGCAGTCAGGTGATGACAACAGTTTCCTAGGATATAAAGTGAGATCTGCCATCAGAATTTTGAGAACAGAAATAAGTGGGTATGAAAATACTTTGTGAACTGCGGAGATAAAGTTTGGCACCTTATTTTACTTGGGAAACCTACCTCTTTAAAAGTGATGTCATGGTTTACAAAGGGTGCTCTGCTTCCTCAATTAATTTGAGTCTTGGCACCTATACCCTTTCAAAGCTCTATCTAGTATAGTCTTCCCCTAGCTGTCTTCATAAAAGAGTCTTAGACTCTTTGGCCTTTAACCAGTTTTATTTATTATTCGAAGGTTCATTTTTGGGTTTGCTAGATGAAGAGTGCAAGTTTTGGCACCAGACTGCTTGGGTTTATGTATAGTCTCAGTCTGGGCCAATAAGTCCTGCTCAGTTTCTTTCTTATTTAGCAAAATGGAGGAAATAATGGCATCTGGTAGGCTTCAGTGAAAATTTAGTGTTTCAGGTTTCATGTTTGGTATTGGTAGTGAACTTGAGCACTTAGTTCAAATGTACAACTGGGAGCAATATAAAATAGCCTCTACTTTTGTGTGTCACTCTGGAAAAATGGGCAAGTATAGTAAGTAAGATGAGTGCTACAGGGATGTACATAGAGCCCCTGGGTGTCTTTTGGGGGCCCGGCCGCACAGGAGGATTGACAACTTTCTCTTTGTTTTTTGAGTTTAAAAATTTTTTTTTTATTTATTGGTACTGGGGATTGAAACTAAGTTGCTTAACCACTAAACCACATCCCCAGCCCTTTTTATTCTGAGACAGCGTCTCACCGGGTTGCTGAGTGCCTCTCAATTGCTGAGGCTGTTCCTGAACTTGGGATTCTCCTGCCTCAACCTCCCAAGTAGTCAGGATTCTAGGCATGCACCATCCCCACTCCCTCACCCCTGCCCACCACATTGTTTTCTTTCACAGATTTGGTGTCAAAGCAGTTTTGGTTTTGTTTTTTTACTGGGAATTGAAGCATTTACCTCTGAGCTAGTGTTTGAGACAGGACCTCGCTAAGTTGCTGAGGTTGGCCTCAAACTTGGGGATTCTCCTGAGTTGCTGGGATTACAGGTGTGTATCAGTGCTTGCAGCTATAGCATTTCCATCTGGAACTTAACTTTTCCCAGCCACTGATTCTTAACCTCTTAATGCCTGGTGCATTGTAGCACTTCACTCTTGATTCAGTGATTCTAACCTCTTAAGCCATTTAAAATTTTGAGTCTCCAGTTGCATGCTGCAGTCCTTGGGTATTTGGTGATGGGGAATGTAAAAGGAGGAGTGGGGTTTCATGGAGAAGACTATGTAGTAATAGAACATGTTAAGATAATACAATTCATGCTGTGTAGATGAAAATTTCACAGAGGATGTAGAATTTGGACACTTGATGAAAAGGCAGATGTTTCAAGTAGGATTGTAATAAAGAAGATATGAAGGAAGCCATTTAATAATAATAATAAAAAATGATCACAATTGTTGAGTGCCAATGTGATAATTTAATCCACGTAATCCTGTGTAGGTGGTTCTTGACTTTTCGGTCACAGAACTGAATTCATAATGTTTGGCATGGGCCCTAGACTTTTAAAACTCATGGTGTTCTTTTCTAGTGTGTAGTCTTTTTTTTAGATGAGACGTTAATGTTCCTCCACTCTCCAATCACAGTTATGCAGTGGGCAACTTAAATTCCAGGTCTAATTTGAGTTGGAAGTTTGAAGTATCCAGTGTATTGAGCAGTATTTGTGAGTTTCAGAGGACTCCACCATATCACTCGCTTTTTGCAGTTCTAGTAGTGGGGGGTGAGGGGGTCAAAGAATGAAAATGTAACTTGACAGAGTACTGAGGCTTAAGATCCTACTGTACAAATTAGTGTACTGTGTCTCCACACTAGGAAGGGGACACCCTAATCTTTGAACCAAGATGGTTGGGTAAAGGGGTGTGACCTTGTCACTTGGCTAAAAAACCCAGTACCCAGGAAAGCCTGATTACTTTGAATCTGAAAAGTTAGCCTTTGGTACAAGCTGATGTACAAACAACCCAGAAGGCTAAACCTCATGCACGAGTCCGACGGCTATTACCCACCCTGCTTCCCCCTGGTGTTGTGTCACAACTGACCGCTGTTAAACCGGCCTTGTTTCAGCTCTTGCCCACCTCAGCTCCCCAAAGTAGTGAACTTGAGGGCAGTGGCACTCCAGTGCAAGTCCTGGGAATCCCGACAGCCTCCTGATCTTATCCAGGCATCCATACTGGGCCAGGTCCCTTTGCAGGACTGACCTGCAACCTGGTGGAGTGCAGCCCGAAGCTCCAGGCAACAGGCGCCTAGCAACCGATGCGCGGGTTGGACGGGCGTGACCGCAGCTGCCCGGGGCCGGGCGGGGCTGAGCCACGTTCCCCAGCATCGCAGGGCTGCCGGCCGCGGAGCACGGGCATGCTCGTCCTGAGAGCAGCTCCCGTGCGACTGCGCGGCCGGCTGCCTCGTCCCACCACTGTGGACACCATCAAAACGTGGCCGGGCTGGGCCGGGGGCTCGGGTCCGCACAGGGCCGCCGCTGGCTCCCGCGATGCCCGTTGCCCCCACTGCAGTCTTCGCTGCCAGAACCACCGCCCTTTTTACCACCGGCCAGTCGCAAGAAGCTCCTCCCCTCTTACGCGGAGCTGCAGGGACAGTGAGTGTGGGTGCCTGGCTAGCTGGCCAGCTGACCCCTAGGAACTGGAGGTTGGGAGGGCCGGGATATCGCCGGATCAGGCCTGAGGGAGGATGGGTCCCCTCTCGAAAAAGGGAGAAGGGCCTAGAGAGGTACCTGGGCCGCTCCCAAGTATTCTCTTGAGACCATCTAGAGAACTTCGGAAAAGATTGGTCACAAGGACCTGACCACCTTCTACTCTGAAGGGTCAGGTGACAGGACGTGGGGAATGAATCAGGGGGAGAGAGCTTGCTTGCCAAATCTATATATTCCACTCCCCACTACCTTTCTGGTACCAGAAAACATCTATTCATTAAGCCAACACACCTTTACAGGTTCCCTCTCCATTCCTCCCAGAACTTAAATCTTGAGGGGGTATGGGATTGATCATCATGTATCTGCCTTTCTCCCACACTTGGCACCCAGGCAGATGGACCAGGACTTTGGAGCTTGACCCTGTTAGGTTGTCTTAACCCTGTTTTCATTGACAATTTTGCTTTGTACCATTTCTGATTTACCTATAATTTGTGTGCTACTTTTTTTTGCTAGCGCTTAAAGCTACCAGAAAATAATTGTATTGCAGGTAGACTTTTTTTTTTTTTTTTTTTTTTTTTTTTTTCTGTGCTGGGGATAAAACCCAGGGCCTTGTGCTTGTGAGGCAAGCACTCTACCAACTGCAGGTAGACTTCTATTGTACTGGTCATCTTTTCATCTAGCCTTTTTAGGGTCACAGACTTCATGGAAACTGTGGAGCCTCTTTCCAGATAAATGCAAACAATTTACAAACAGTTTTAAGGTGTTATACTCTCTGAAGCACAAAAATCTCTGCTCTTCAAATGTGACTATGCTTATGTATGCTTGAGAGTGTTACAATCTATTAGAATTGAAAAAAAAATACTTCTGACATTTCTATTTTTCAATTCTTCCTTACATTTTTGAAATTACATTAGAGTACATTGGTCCTTCTCATGGGAACACCAGAGGTTTAGAGTTAGAGGTGAATGTCTTCTTTATTTTCCACTACTTTCTTTTTAGCTCCCAGTTAGAGTTAATTTAGAGTTCATCCTTACATTCTTTTTCATTTATTTTTTGGTCATGAATGAAATTCTGCATGGATTCTTTTGAAAAATTTCTTTTCCATTTAAGATACAGAGAAAACCTTTCATGTGACTTTATGTACTTAGGGCAGTACCAAGTATACTTCATACTTTCATACTACAGATGTATCAATTTATGTAACCACTCTTCCACTTGAGATTATTCCCACCCCGCATTACAAATAAAGCAACAGTGAACATTCTTACACCCAGGAACAGTTCTATAGAATAAATTCCTTAAAGCAGAATTACAGGGTCAGATATATTTACATTACAAATTTTGATAGAAACTTGCTTTCAAAAAATTGGTTCTATTATGTATAACTATAACGAAGTAAATTTTTTAAAAACATCATAAATCTAAAAGAAAATAATGAACCACCTTTTCCCACTATGTATCCTTTACTTGTTCCAGTATCAAAATACACTATTTATTTATTTAGAGCAAAAGGAAAAAGGTTGATTGCTTAGCAAAGGAGAAACACAGGGTGCTCCTGTCCCAAAGGCTGTGATTCTGCCCATCAGCAGGAATAGGGGGCTTTTAAAGAGGTGATTCAGAGAAAATGAGATTAGGGAGGAGAGATAGGAAGGTTAGGGAAAAGAAGATCAGGGAGGAGGTCAGGGGAAAGATTGGGAAAAAAGAACAAACCATGTAAGTTTCAAAGCAACAAGGATTATAGTCAAAGCATCAAGTGAACCCCTGTTACATTTCTCCACTGTCAATTTCTAATTTCCATTTCTAAGGAAAGTGGGAAATGACATCTCCAAGCTACTTCCTGCTGAAAGGGGGTGAAGTTGGGGGAAGTAACCCAAAGTCCTTGTTCTCTATCAGGGGGAGTGTGGACAGTTAAGGGCATTCAGCATCAGAGCAGTCCAGAGGTCCATAGTGGCAGAAGGCAGGTGACTGGACAAGGCATACATAGAGCAGGGATCATGCTAAGACAAAACAAAGAGAGCAAAGCCTTACTTTTTTGTAAATAATGGGGAAAAAATAGAATTTTTAAAAAAGATTCTGAATTACCTTTTCATCAGCAGGCTGTGATAAGGAAAAAATGTTTATTAATTTTTTAAAAATAGCTTCTGCTTACTGTTTAATTACATGTCAGTCAATGTACTGAACACTTTGAAAGTGTTTTTAAAATTCACTCTTCACATACCTTATGAGAGTCAGAGGCATGACCCTATGGTTATGTAGCCATTGAAGCATGGAGTCAATGTTAGAATCCAGGTTCATTTTATTCCAATGCCTATGTTCTTTGTAGGAATTGAATTCTGCTCAGTAATTGGCTGGAAATTGTGTTTCTTTGATGTGTTAGCTTTTCATCCCTGTAACCAAATACCTGACCAGAATGACTTAGAGGAGAAAAAGTTTATTTTGGCTCAGTTTCAGAGGTTTAGTCCATGGCCCATGGTCCACCAACTCCACTACTCTTGTCCAAAGATGAAGCAGAAAGCTGCTCAGCTTATTACATTGGGGAAGCAGAGAGAGGAGGAGAGAGGAGTCAGAGGGGACATGCTATAACCTCTGAGGGCACACCCCCTAACTCCTTCCAGCCCCACATACCTTTAGCACCCAGCCCATTCAAATTAGGATGGATTGATTGGATTATGGCTCTCATCATCATTTTGCTTACTGCATTAACACAGGAGCTTTTGGGGGACACCTCATATTCAAACCATAACAGTTGGGTAGTTTGAGGATGAAATGAGATCCTGTGTTTGGGGTTCATTTCTTTACTCCATATCTCCTGTGTAATTGGATATGGTCTAATGCCTCCCGTGATGCTGGTTCCTCTGGACCCTCTGTATCTCCAGTCACTCCTCTGCCCTTCATCTTTCTGCTTTGCATATATTTTAAGGAAATCACTGGGGTTTATTTTGTTTTGTTCTTTTTTGGATCTTCTTAACTAACTTTAATGTAGCTTCAGGCCTTAAGGTAAGAACCTGTAAACAGGTAACATTTTTCACCTCCAAATCAAACCTATAGCCCTCAAGTCCTGCTACTTGGGTTCAGGTTATGCATCTCTACGGGATGGCTTGTACTTCAAATTTATCTAAAATGGGACTTCTTAATGCCCTCTAGCCTGAAACTCACATGTTCTCTTTGAAATTAATTTATGGTTCCATAATTTTCTTGGTCATCCCAGTTCATCTTTGACTCTTTTTTCTTTGCCAAACTCTCCACATTCAATCTATTATCCATCTCTCATTCTCACTGTCATACTGCTCTAATTTCAACTCTCTGGACTATTATAAATGCCACTTAACTCTTCTCCTACCAGATTAATTTTCCTAAGGCATTGCAGTGAATATATGCCATACCCCTATTCCAAAACCTCCAATGGCTTCCCATTACTCAGAGAAGAAAGTATAGCCACTTGCTCAGCATTCAAATTTGATCTGTAATCTCATCCCAATACATAATTTCATTAACTCTCACAGTGCCCTTATATGAACCCCCTTTTCCAGGCAAACTAGAATACAAACATCCCATTCTCCATGACATCTTTCCCTTCTATATCTGGGTAAAATGCCTCTCTCCACATTTCAGCCTGTCTGAATCCTGTTTAAATGTCATTTTCTTCTTTCTTGAACCCCCATCTGAAAGTAATCTCTCCCTCCTCTTAACTCACCTAATCCTTTATCTCCTAAGGCTTTAATTTTACATACCCTGCCTTCCAATTGTATAAGTGGCTGTTTTTCCCCTTCGGTATTGAAAATTACATGAAGGCAGAATCTGTATTTAGTTTATCTTTGTATTTTTCATGCACATGACACATTGATTTGTACATAGTACATGGGTTGTGAATATATATGAGTTAGAACTAATATTTTGTTGTGATTTAACATATAGAAGTTTATTATTCACATTATTACAATTCCATGACAGGTGTCCCAGATCAGCTGATGGCTTTCTTCCACTTGGTAAAAAGATCCAGGTTCTGCCATTCATTAGCATTTCATTCTTGTCTAAATCTAGTCAGTGCATAGTAACCATTTTAAATATGCACGCGCGCGCGCACACACACACACACACAAACACACACAAAGCAGGTTGTACACTTAAAATAGACACAATAAAATTTATATTTGAAAAACAAAGTCCAGTAAGCAGAAGGAGAAAGATAAAGTGTTAATGAAGCAGATCTGCTTCTTAAAACTGTGTAGAAAGTTATTATACCTTGTGTTTGCTTACATACCCATCTCTTGGAACAACTGTTTTCTTATAGGAGCAAGAATTTGAGAGACTGGTTAGCCTTCTTTGCCAGTTATTTTCTACTTGTCAAAACTCTGGAACTTAGCTTGTCCCCCCAAAACCAAAAACCCAGCTACTTCCCCAGTCCAGTTAGTTCAGCAAAGGTGCAGTTTTACCACAGAAAGCAAATGTAGGAAGCTTCATTATTAATATTTATCATAATGAACTGTCATTGTTCATGTTATTTCCCCCAGTAGATTGCATGTTTTTATATCCTAATTATGTTTGCATTTTGGCTCCTAGCACAATATTAGCATTGTGAATTAAAAAAAATCTTTCTTAATGAATCCATAATTCTTTTTGTTTATGTTCATTTGGTAATTATTTTGGTTCAAACCAAACTAAAAGTAAAGATGTTCTTACCATCTCCTGCTTTTTGATGTTTGGGTTATTTTCAGCTGCTTTTCTATTATAAAAGTACAGGATTTGACATCCTTGAAGATAAATATTTGTGTGTATTCCTTTCAGATAAACTGATGAAAACAGAATTTCTGAGTCAAAAGTATTTAAAATTATAAGGACATATATATTGCTAGATTGCCTTCTGGAAATAAACCAAAACATGCTTCTACTGAAACTTTTTGAGAGTGCCTATTTCCTTGAACCCACTCTTATACTGTCTGTTATTGATTTAAAGAAAAAAATCCCTGCCATTTTCATTGGCTAAAGTAGTAGCTCCTTATTATTATCTTGCTTTTATTTGAGCACCAGTGAGAATGAACTTTTAATGACTATTTGTATTTTTTCCGTAACAAGTTAGTTGTTCTTTCATAAAGGCACTGTTGATAATTTTTATGATTTTTAAATCTTTATAAAATTGAACTCTTTAGTCATTGGTGTCATTATTAGAAAAGTTATTCTAGGAACTTCTGGGCATGTGGCCGAATGGGCTGACGGAAGAATCTCCATTTTGCTTCACTAGTTCTCAAGTACTGAGCAAAATATAAGATAATTTATGGATATGTGGTTGAGCAGGAACCAAGAGAAGGAAATCCCCAGGTGCCTCAAATGAAGGAATGTTCACATAGAAAACCACCATTGAGCCATCTGTTGAAAGCTGGAAGTCACAAAGGAGTACTGTTTCAGTTACTATGACTGCATAACAAATTTCTCCAAAACTTAGTGGTGCAAAACAACCACTTATTGTGCTCATGGATTCCATGGGCCAGGAATTCGGACATACAGAGCAGGGACAGGGAGGCTCTGTTCTACCATGTCTGAGACTCAGCTAGAAGATACGAAGGCTGGGACCTGGAATCACCTGAAGGCTTATAAACTCACATGTCTGATGGTTGATGCTGACTGTTGATATCTATGGATGTCAGTTGGAACCTTTATATGTGGCCTCTTCACATCACCTGACATCCACACAAAATGCTGCCAACATTTTGAAGGTGCATATCCTGAGAGAATCTGGTGAAAATCAAGTCACTGTTTTATGACCTAATCTTGGAAATCACATTGTGTGACTTCCTTTGCTTTTTTTTTTTTTTTTTTTTTTTTTGCTAAGAAAATGAGTTTCAGGGAAAAGAACACAGATTTCATCTTTTAATGAAGGGGTGTCCATGACATCGCATTGGAAGAGCATGTGGGATTGTATTAGTGCATCTATCTTTGAAAAATAAAACATGTTACAAGTACCTTGACCCTGAAATGGTAACTTGAAAAATACTCACCATTGGCCCAAGAAGACTGCTGAGAAGCCTGCCATCCATCTGAGCTGCAGAAAGAGTCAGCTGCTAGAGATCAGAGTTTCTTACCTTTTACCTGCTCAGTTCACATTACTACATGATCATGGACCATAATCCAAAGACTTATTTGCTGGTCTGGTACCTCTGAAACTCCATACCAGTTGGAGACGAGTGAAAATCTCTCTATATAGCAGCATGTCCCTAGCTCAAGCAAGTGTTGACTTCTACAGACAGCAATTTCTCTAAAGAAAAAGCCACGGTCAAGGATTACAAATTTATATGAAGAAATTAACCACAAAGAAGGAGACTTAGCAGATGTAGTAAATGGGACACTTGTAACCCCAAACTAAAAGTTATAGAAGGGCATAAAAAAACTTATAATATTCAAGGAGATGAAGGAACCATGTGTGGTGTCACACATCTGTAATTCCAGTGACTCAGAAGGCTAAGACAGGAGGATCACAAGTTTGAGGCCAATCTTAGCAACTTAGGGAAACTCTCTTTCAAAAATAAATAAAATAAAAATGGCTGGGGATATACCCTGTCTCAAATAAAAAATCAGCCAAACAATCAATCAATAAGTAAGGCTAGGGATGTAACTTGGTAAACTACCCCTGGGTTCCATCCCCAGTAACATTCACACACACAAACATGGAGATGAAGGAATGGGCATGATAAGGCAAGAATGAGACAGTGTGAAAAAGAACAGGAAGATTAGGAAAATACCTGTAATATTTGGAACAATTTGGCACAACAAAAAATTGTCCCACCTTCAAGACCAGAAATACTGGGTTGAGATGTCCAGTGTAGAAAGTTAAAAGGAATATAGATGACTTAAGTGATTCTGGTTAGAGAGAGTGATTGAACACATTCATTGATTCCCTCCTAATATTCTATTGAAATGATTGGGAAAGGATTTAAAAATTAATGTCAGGTCGAATCTGGGAGGCTGCAGGGGGAGGGAGCAAGGACACCTAGCAACACACTATGCCAGAAGTGACAAATGAGGCAGACCTACTGACCCTGACTCCACCTTGGATCCACCTTTTCCTGGGCAGGACCCCTGACTCCTTCCCCTGTATAAAAACCCTGAGCAGCCAAAGCCACCTGTGATTTCTTCTGGCTCTCCCACCCCGACTTTCACCCTGGGGGCTGGAGATTTTGCCCAGGACACAGACTCTAATAAATCTCAAGCCACTGCTTTTGTCTAACTCTGGTGAACCCGCCTGGCAGGCTTACTCCTTTGGCCACCCGCCGCCTTGCGAGTTTTCAATTCAAATGGCATAAATTCATAAAGAAATAGAAAACAAAAGAGTATCAGCAAAATTTTAGAAGTTAGAATCAGGATGGCATTGAATTTCCTCAACAATAACATCAGAAACATGTAGACAGTGAAACAGTCATTCCAAAATTTTTGGAAAAGCATTTCTAAACCTAAACTCTATTCCCATCCCAAATTATCATTAAGTGTTGGGGTAAGATGTAGACAATTTTATGACATTGATGTTCGCAAAAAAATTTTCCTGCTACTTTCTCAGGAAGTTTCATAAAGCAAGGAGTAAAACAAAAACAAACAAAAACCCTTTTATATACATATACAAGATTTTTAGAAACAGGAAGTATGATATTGGCTCAGAGGTAAGCAATAAGGTCAGTGAAACGGTATAAATACTCTAGAATCAGGTTCTGGCTTTATGTATTCAGGGAGGAGAAAGAATTTCTTCAATATGACATTCATAGAGAAAAAAATTAACCAATATGAATATTAAAATTAAAAGTTTTTGATAGAATAAAGGACACCATAAACAGGTTACAATATACAAGTAGTGGAAGAAGGTATTAGAAATATACTTAACATAAAGAAGTGCAGCTCAGAATATGTAAAGAACTACTACAAACCAGTAAGTCTGAGACAAAACCCTGTACAAAAATAGCTCAAGCATAGACATAAGCAATTCACAAAAGAGGAAATCTAAGTGGCTAAGAAACACTGTTTTTAGGGAAATAAAAATTAAAATAACAATGAGGTACTATTTTACATGCAAAGATTAGCAAAAGTTAAAATAGCTTACTCATTACAAGTGTAAGATTTAAAATGGTTTACTCATTATAAGAATGTGGGTAAACAAAAATTCTTACAGAGTATAAATTGATGTAATCACTTATTCAAGGCAAACTGAGACTAGCACATGGAAAATAAACTAGTAATTGTATGTAAAGTTCAAAATTTGCATACATTAAGACCCAGGGAATCCAATTTAGGTATGTTTCCCTGGAGATTCACACATTTATAAAGCTCTTAATGGTCACATTGTTTGTAGTATTGGAAAATAGTGAATGATTCATGCGACCACCTGTAGGAAAGTAGACAAGTACATACTCATATTATTTTTTGATACAGACAGCAGTTAAAATGATCTAAATGTATAGGTCTAAATGTAGATCTAAATTATACTAGATCTAAATGTATAAATATGACTCAATTTCAAATGAGTGGGGAAAAAATTGACAGATCTGTGAAAAATTTGTCACATATTCCCAGCTGAGATCAAATGAAATAAGACCTTTCTTTCTTATTTTAGTTCTCATACCTTAAGCAAGTGTCCTTTCCATTGTCTGGTTGGTCATGTTTTACATGTTTTTGTGCTTTTCATTGTTGATTTTGTTACATAAAATGAGCCCCAAGTGTAATGCTGCCTCGTGCTCCTAAGTACAAGAACGCTCTCTGTGCCTTGTGTAGAAAATACATGTCTGCAATAAGCTTCTTCAGGCATGGGCAATAATGCTTTTGGTCAAGAGCTCAATATTAATGAATCAAATATACAGTAAGTTAGGTATCTTTAAACAGAAACACAAAAAACAAGGTTAGGTATTGATTGGTTGCTGAAAATGAGTAGAGGCTAGTAGGGTCCTAACCTAGTCTTTCTCCCAGGAACAATGGTTCAGTATTCACTAATTCAGTTTGCAGTGACTCTGTAGAACATAACTATCACTAATAACGAGAATCAACTTTACTTTCTTTGTGCTTCATCTGAAATAAACTTTATATATTTGCTTACTTAGACTTCAAAGCCAGGACCTTATCTGATTTGGTTGCCTATTACATCCTCAGTGCCTAACATGATTGGCATTCAAGAAATTGTTATTAAATGAATGAATGGAAGGATGGATGAATAATGACTAAGCAAAAAAACATTTATTGAACTTTTCCTTCTAAGTTCTGAACAAGGTTACAAAAAGAAAATCTTGCCAGGCATAGTGACACACACCTGTAATCCCAGATACTTGGGGGCTGAGGCTGGAGGATCTCAAGTGTGAGACAAGCCTCAGCAACTTATTGAGACCCTGTCTCAAAATCAGGAAAAAAAAGTAGAGAGGGCTGGGTGATATAGCTCAGCGGTAGAGGACCCTTGGCTTTAGTCCTGAGTACCACACAAATAATAATAATAATAATAATAATAATAATAAAAAATTTGAAATTTAATTGTTTCAGCACATGCTTGAAGTTATACATACTTGCAAATAAGGTTTAAATTTTTTTTATTGTGGAAAATTTCAAATAAATGTAAAAACATAGAGATAACAGCATAATGAATCCTTATTTATTTATTTTGGTATTGGGGATTGACCCCAGGGCACTTACCCACTGAGCCATATCCCCAGCCCTTTTTATTTTTTATTTAAAGACAGGATCTCACTAAGTTGCTTAGGGCCTTGCTAAGTTGTTGAGTCTGGTCTTGAACTTGTGATCTTCCTGCCTCAGCCTCCCAAGTCTCTGGGATTGCAAGGGTGCCCCATCTCATGTGTTTATTATATGAACTTTCTAGAAGAATCCAGTTTTAAGGAAGCTTTCTCCTGACATGCTGGATAAAATTCCTCAATAAGACTGTCTTTGAGCAACTCCAGTCTGGGATGTTCAGAAACCCAAGTGTCCACCGGAGGGTAGCAGGCACTTACTGTTAGTCGCAGCCTCCTCTGTCCTGGAAGAGGGGCTTCTAAGAGGCTGCCTTGAAGCTTCATGAGCATTGTCAGGTCATCTCCACCTCTACAGATGAAAAAGAGAAAGAAGTTCCTGGGATGGTGTCTGGAGCGTGATTCTAAGAGTCCTTTAAGAGTGTGGAAATCATAATTTACTCCATATTTCAGTTTAATTTTGTCACCATTTTCGTGACGCTTGGTGCCCTTGTTTGTTTTTTCAAGTCTTTAGCAACAAATCCTATGAAATTGAAAGAGCTTAAGAGTTGTCTTTAAGAACATCAAAGAAAGCATGAACCATTCTTCTTTCTTTGTTGCTTAGAAGGAGGATCAACCCCAAGAATAGAGAGGGTGGTGGCCTCATTAGACAAAAACCCTCTGAGACTTGCTGCAGGGGAGTGAGCCTGGGCCACAGCCAGAGCACTTGGCAGGTCAGATGGGAGAAGTCCAAGTGGGCCCTCGGCACTGCACAGAGCTGGATTCTCCTTTCCCTCGATGTCCCTCCACTCCATTACCTACCGTGCTTCACTCCTGCCCTGTAGCTCATGACTGTGTGGTCGCCACCCTCACCTTTAAGTGCCAACACTACATTTCAAGCAGACCTCAGAGCTCATCTCCAAATCCAAAGACTTTCCTCCTGTTTTCTTAGTTTGTTGCCTCCTGTTTTAATAAGCCTCACCAGGATCTGACACCACTAACTTCTCAGGAATAGCCCTCCTTGGACAAGGTCACCCCTCACCACACCACCACCTCTGAGGTGCTCTTCTGCTGTCCCTCCTCCCTCTCCCCTCCCCTTCCCCCTCTCCTCATTTCCCCAAGCCCTCACCTGCCTCCCTCTCCCCCCTACATTCTTGTCCATGTTCTTTTTTTCTCCCTCCTGCCAGCCAGCCACACACCCTTGACCTGTTGTCTCTCACCTCCCAGTGATTTTACATGCCTCTCCTCTACTAGGATTGCCTCCTGTGTGCTCCCTAGCACTCGGGGGTTTTTTGGTCTCCCTACCCTCAACCCCGCCCCATCATAGCACCGACTAAACTGTGTTATCCATTTCTCTGTGTTTCCTTTACTGGACTCTAAGTTTCTCAAGGGCCGGGACTATTTGTTTAGTATGTTTATCCAAAAGCTTGGGCAATTATTGGCATAGAATCAACCTCCGGTAAGTTATTTTGTACAAGTGAAGAAGCGTAGCTGGATCTGGCCATCTCTGATCCTTTGGTTGTGTAGATTGGAGAAAATGGATATGAAATGCTCAGCAAGGAGCCTGGAATTATGGGCATTCAGTCAATTGTGGATGTGGTGGCTGTTGGCATTCTTCAGTGAGTCCTGCCCATGGCTGTTCTCTTTTGGGGGTTTAGTCATGCCTTGAACATATAGTCATGTAAGATAAATGATTGAATTGAATATATATTTAATAAATAAGCAAGGTATATGATTGGTTAGTCTGTGTTTAGTATAAACTATCTTGAGGACAGTTTATTTTCTGTGGGTCATGGACTTTGACTTCTCTTTTCAGGCACAGATCATTTTAAAAGGCAGGATTTTTTAGAGAATCATAGCTTTCTATTGCTTCAAAGACGACAACTTGTTGGACTTCACATTTTTTTTTTATATTGCCAAATATCTGTCTCCTGCAATTTGAAAGAATTTATTAAAACATTTAAAAATTTTAAAAAATCCGACTACACACTTTGCTTTTTTCTTAAATGCCTCGTTCTAATCTCCCAAGAATATGTATTTATAGGTCAACATGCCTATGTTAATACTTGATCTGCGTGATGAAAAACAAACAAGAAGATATTTACAAGCAATGCCTTGTTTTCTTTGTATTTTGTGTCCTGTATCTGGAGCAGCATCTCATTTTCATCAGCACTGTTGAAAGAAGAAAAAATGTCAGTGTTATCTCCTGAAATCAAATTTGAGACTTCTAAAGTCACCAGAAGTTCCCTGAACAGTTGTTTTCTTTTTGAGAGTAGTTGGAGAAAAGCAGTTTTAGAAACACAAAAGATAAGGAAAGGTAACTTTATTTTTATTGTTATTTTACCCAAGAAAATATAGAAATAGTGAATTTATGTATGTTTTTTAAGTAGTTGAAAACACTTTATAATTTCTATGACATTTATGTAATGAGACTAATATATTGTTTGGAAAAGAAAAGAAAATGGAAGCAAATTAAAATTAATTAATGTTATTCTATGACTGATAGATAAATTTTAGAGAATTCTCTTAGCTGGGTGTGGTAGCACATACCTATTATCCCATCCACTTGGGAGGCTTAGGTAGGAGGATTGCAAATTTGAGGCCAGCCTGGGCAACTTAGCAAGGCCATGTCTCGAAATAAAAAATAAAAGGTCTGGGAGTGTTGTTCTATTGTAGAGCATTTACCTAATGTGTGTGAGGCCCTGGGTTCAATCCCACTACCTCTAAAGGAGAAAAACAATAAAGAATTATACTTCTCTTGATATTTAGTGTATTACTGTCTCTGTTGGATCATACTAATTTTCATAAATAGTGTATCTTTTTAAATATCTCAAATTGATTTTTTATATTTTAGGACACTCAAATCTCTCTCTCTCTCTCTCTCTTTCTCTCTCTCTCTCTCTCTCTCTCTCAACCAGGGATTGAACCCAGGGGCATTTAACCACTGAGCCACATCCCCAGTCCTTTTTATTTTTTATTTTGAGACAGGAACTCACTAAGTTGCCCAGGCTGGCCTTGAATTTGGAAATCCTCCTACTTAAGTCTCCCAAGTTGCTGGGATAACAGGTATGTGCCACCATGCCCAGCAGGACACCAAATCTTTAAAAACGTCTTTATTTATGAAAAATTTGAACCAAACTTTGAGTATATTAAATGGAGAGTGTCTTGTATTCTGTAGTTGCTCAATAAAGGTTAGTTTGAGATTGACTGACATGTATGAATAACTTTCCCTCTACTTTTTTTTTTTTTTTTTTTTTTGCGGTGCTGGGGATTGAACCCAGGGCCTTGTGCTTGCAAGGCAAGCACTTTACCAACTGAGCTACGTCCCCAGCCCTTTCCCTTTACTTTTAACTTATAACTATTTTTTATTTATTCTGAACTCTGCCTTCAGCTTTATTGATGGAGATATAATTCTTGAAAATAGTGAAATTCAGACTACTCAATCATTTTATCCCTTCTGGTTTTGAGTGTGTTGCTATACATATATATTTTTACAACTTTAACACCAGGTTCTCATTAAAAGTACTTAGAAAATACTTGCCTATCCACCCTCCTACCCCACAATCTAAAGTTGAAAAATGAATCTGTATGATTTTTAGTCAAAACATTTTTTTTTCAAAAGAGGAAAAATCAAAGGTTGCAAAATGGCATTTTGAACACTTAATGGAATAACTTATGTCTTAAATACTAATGTTGCTGCCAGACTTGCTGAGTAGAGACTCTTACAAAAGCAATTCTCCAGACTTAAAGACCACCCAAACTTTAAACTTCTTCATCTACCTTTATCATTGAATGCCTGTGTTTTGAATTTTTAAAAATGATTTGACAACGTTTTTGTCCATTGATAGGTGAGATCATAGAAGCAGCAATCTGGATACTCAGTGTTGCTGTTTATAGATTTGTTATGAAATTTTGTGGAGAGAAAATTAAAATTGTTGTCTAAGAGTATTCTTTTATCTCGCATTGCTAGCTCAGATGATCATGCACTTCTACCTGTTGTGTATACAAAAACAGGAAAATGAAAAAATTCAAAGCAGTAGATAATACCAGACTCTTGAAAGTGCTTTTATTTAAATGTGATGCTAATATTCTAGCAATTCTAATTAAATAAAGTAATAAAAGATGTGGACAGTGGTGCTAGAAGTTCAACCCCGAGCTACCTACATGCTAGGCAAGCACTAGTACCACTAAGCTACATTTTCCAGACCTTTTTCTTCTGAGACAGGGTCTTGCTAAAATGCCCAGACTGACTTCAAACTTTCAATCCTTGTGTTTCAGCCTCCCAAGGCTTTGGTGTTTCCTCTCCTGAGGAGATTATTCTCTCTCTTTTTTTTAATTTGCTGCAGTGCTGGGAATTGAACCCAGGGCCTTGTGCTTGGGAAGCAAGCACTCTACCAACTGAGCTGTATTCCCAGCCTTCTTGCTCTAATTTTAATCAGTTCCTTAACCCGCTACTCCCTATTTTCCCTGGGACAGGAACTGAAAGACATTTTCTTGGTAAAGATACTAGATAATTTACAGTTGCTTAATTTACTTAATGGCTGATTTGGTGTGCATTTTAGTATGTAGTAAAAGTAATATACATTTAACCAAGATGATTATGATGATATTTTAAATTAAAATACTCTTCAGCGTTTGGTCTAGCAGAATTCAAAGACTATGTCAAAATGCCATATTTACCAGAATTGCCATCCTGCCAAAAGAGTGTGAGTTCGACCCCACTGGAGATTCATGATCGACTGCTGCACGTGGACACCCAGATGCCTGCGATCAGGTAGATCTTTGCTAAGTAACTTTTGTCTGTGTAATAGTTATTTGCAGTAATACTGTTCAATGTAGAGATTTTGTTCTGGCTAGTGACTCTCTTTTTTGCCTACTGATTTTTTTTTTCATAAAGGATTTGTTTTAAAATCTAAATCTTTTATTCAGATTGACAAAAGGCACTTTACTGTGTTTTCAAGTGTAACATTGCCAGAAAGGATTAGAGACTTCCTTTGAAAAATCTTGACTACTCTACCCTAAATCATGCCCAGGAGGACATTGAAATATTAGCAATAAAAAACCTAACTCTATGGTATGAACAAGTTTTTGTATCTTGAATGTGGAACCTGTAATTCGATTCTAGAATGAGGACTAGTGTGATGACACACATCTGTAATCCCAACACTTTGGGTAGGTGAGTCAGGAGTACTGCAAGTTCGAGGCCAGCCTCAATAATTTTGTGAGACCCTGTCTCAAAATAAAAAACAAAAGGGACTGGGGATGTAACTCAGTGCCCCTGGGTCAAACCACACACACACACACACACACACACACACACACACCACACACAAAGAATTCATGGATCATAAACTGCAACTTTTTTTAATGGGATGATTTGTATTTTCACATTATCTTCCAGCAATAATGACCTTTAAAGTTATTCAGTTATACATAGTACTGAAGATTGATTTTTAGAATATATTTCTTGAGTTTTCCAACTAATACTGTTAAGGACTCTTGAAATAAATTGTGGTAATATAAATAGATACCTAGAACATGTTAAAAATGAAAGTTGTGATGATATTCATCTAAATTAGGAAAATAAATAAAAGCTTTGGAGAAAAAAATAAAATAATTACTTGATTATCCCATCCTAAAATGTCCATTTTTTACTGTTAGGCATTTTCTTCTACCCTTTTTTAGTTTCATGGATTTTATTTTAGTTGTGATTTTAGTGTACTTGCAATTTTTTATTTTGCCTTTTCAAAACTTAATACACTATATATGTTTTCATATCATTATATATCCTTCAAACAACATTATTGGTTACATTATATTTCATTGATATGTCCATGGTTTATCCATTTTGTTTGGTGCTGGAGATTGAAACCAAGGGCACTTTACCACTGAGGTACATCCCCAGCTCTTTTAATTTTTTTTTTTTTTTTTTGAGACAGGTCCTCACTAAGTTACTTAATTTCTCGCTAAATTGCTGAGGGTGAACTTGTGGTCCTCTTGACTCAGCCTCCCCAATTGCTGGGATTGCAGGCATGTGCCACCATGTCCCGCTTGGTTTTTAAAATAATACCACAATGAACAATAATCATGCACACAATGTTTCTCATCATTTTTAATATTATCTGAAGATAGATTCTCAAGACTTAAAAATATAAAAACCACATTACTCTTTCTGAAGTAAGATTATAATAAAATAAAACAGCCTTAGCAGTGGTGGAAGAGAAGTAGTGAATTGCTAGCAAGATAGTTGGTGCATCCACAAGGAGGGAGGGTGGGATGCTAGAGATGAGGCACCTTTTGAAACATGAGCATAAAAACCTACTGAGGGCAGTCAGTGTACCTCCTTACCAAAACCCTAGTCTCTGACCCTCAGCTTACTCCTCTCATTTTCATCTGTGGACACAGAGCCCTGCCAGTGGCAACACTTTGTACCAGTACAGACCAGCATGGCTACCTTCTTCAACACACAGTCATCTTAGAGGAGCAGGAAGCCTGGAAAGCACCCCCTGAACTAGCCCATTCTGTCTCTTTATTTACATTCCACGTGATGTCATTTAACAAGTGAGTTCTGGGGTTAGAGGTGTAGTTCAGGGGGTAGAGCACATGCTTTATCATGGGCGAGGCCCTGGGTTCCCTCCCCAGCACCAGAAGTACTCTTAATTTTTGTGTGTTTGTTTTGTGGTGCTGAGGAGGGAACCCAGGGCCTTGGGCGTGCCAGGCAAGCACTCCACCACAGAGCTGCACCCCCAGACCCCATTTCTAAACCTTTTCTGTTGAATCAAGTGTGAATTAACTTAAGCCAATGAAGGATGATTTGAACACATTTTATTCATGGTATGACAAGTTTCCTTCATATGTAAAGTGGAATCGTAGTGACTAAGTGACAGAATGTCCACAAAGTACTTGCCAAACATAAATGTTAATTCTTTTCCCTGCCTCTGACACAAGTGTGTTCGTTTTAGCCATTCTAGTGCGAACATGCCAAGTTGCCTACAAGTATTTTATTCTCCTCTGCACACTGCGCAGCGCCCTATGAAAGAACAGTCTTGGCAAAGCAGGAAAGTACTCTTTTTAGTTTGTTTTGTGTATAACTCCTTACCCTCTTTCTTTTCTCCATAAGTGAATATCTGAAATTAAATCTTTGACAAGAATCGAATGTTTTTTCAAATTTCTTTAATGGTGATCAGATTTCCCGTGATTCTCACAGACTCTGGAAATATAACTGATAATGGTCATCCTAGAGGTGAGAGGTGAAGACTATTTAAAAGCTGCTGCTGACTTTTAAAGTTTAAAATAGCTATAAGAAACTGAGAATTCTTATGATGGAGTATCTCATCCATAGCAGATTCGATCACGATGTATTTCCCCTAATAATCACTTATTATCCAGGCCTATTCCAGCGGGAACAAAAGTTAAATACAACAGAATTCAGACTGCCGTGACTGATAGGTGAAAAGTGCACACGTAAGGAACAGTTGGCATCTGACACATCCAGATATCCTGTTAATCTTGATTCCCCTCCTTGTAGTATTTCTTGGGTCACGATGACGAAGTGTCATAGTAAAGATCTGTAGGAAAAGTTAGACAGTGCTCATCTACAGGTAAAACTTACTAGGAAAACCCCAAAGACATTGGGTTGCTTCATATCTGCTTCTAATTGGATTAGTTTTAATAGAAGGGGTCTCCTTTCTTTAACATCTATTTAAGTTCCATGTGATGTCATTTGACAAGTGAGTTCTGGGGTTGGAGGTGGAGCTCCTTGATAGAGCACATTGGTATGTACAAGGCCCTGGGTCCCCGCCCACCCCCAACATGAAAACCAACAAAACCGAGCAATGAGTTTCACTGAAAGTGTGTTGCTTACCTCTTATTTTATCTTTTAAAGTCAAAGTACCCTGGGTTTATGTACATGTGCCTTTATGATCACATATACTCTTTTAGGATAAAGAAGACAAAGGGGCCATGCACCCTGGCACCACTTCAGGAGAAATCAAAAGGTAAACTTGTTCATCTTTTTTTCCCCATCAAATGTTTTGTTAGGGTGTCACATATCTTTTTTACTTCCTTTTTTATTTTTCATTTATTTGTCTTTGTTTTATTAATACTTTTTTAAGCTTCCTTTATTTCATGAACTTAGCAGATGTTGGGTCCATGATATTCATACCTTTATAACCTCAGGGCCCTGGGATAGGCCCTCATCATATCTCACTTGGGCATGTAGTAGCCTGTCAACTGATCTTGTTTTGAGTTTCTGACCTTTGAAATTCTTCGACTTGAGGTGGCAAAGCACTAAAACCTTGATCTTTCATCATACGACTGCCTTCTTCAAAAAACAACAGCTTCTTATTACCTGCAGATTCAAGTACGACTTTCTTAGTCTGTCATTGAACTTTTACCAGCTTCCCCTAACTTTCCATTTTAGCCTTATCTTCTAATTTTTTCTTTTTCCATGAATCTTGGGTACCAAAGACATCTCACTACAGAAATGTATCCATATGCCAACAGTTTGGATTCCAAAAAGCCACTCTTTTTTAGTTGTTTTGTTTTGTTTTGTTTGGGACTGGGGATTGAACTCTGGGTCACTTTACCACTGAGCTACATCCCCAGCCTTTTTTATTTAGAGTCAGGGTCTTCCTAAGTTGCTGAGGCTGGTCTTGCACTTGTGATCCTCCTGTGTAACTGGGATTATAGGTGTGCACCACTGCCTGGGTCCCAAAAAGTACTCTGGAATCAATTTATTCCAAAGTGCACAGTGACTGAGAGGGTTTACAGCACTGTCATGTATTTTTGCCATATTCGTACGGAGAGCTCATCCTTTGAGGCTTAAAAACCAGGCATTCTTATCTCCCCATTTTTAATATGTTTGATCAGAATTTTATTTTTCTAAAGTAGACACCAAAAAATCTGTTGTCTCAGATTTTTCATGATGTGTTCAAGATTGTAGAGACCTTCCTAGAAGTCCTGGTGTCTACACTTACTGCCTCATTCCTTCCTTTTATATATGACTGATTTATGAGGAAGTTATATCAAAGGAACCGTATCTAACACATGATATAATACATATGACTGGCATTGAAGTTCTAGCCATTCCCTGAGGTAATTTTGCCCAAAGTTAATGTTAGAGATTTGTGAGCCATACTGTCAAAAGTTTTCCATTTAAAAAAGTTTGGGGATCTTTGATCGATTATTGTCTAATCTAGGGATTTTCAAGAGTCATAGTATTAACATTTTAAACCAGATAATTCTTTATTGTAAGGTGTGTCTTGTGTATTGCAGAATGTTTAGAGCATCCACAGCCTCTGCCCACTACATGCCATTAGCACCTGCAGCTGTGAAAAAAAGTCTCCAGATATTGACAAATGTTTTTAAAAAAATGTAGTAAAGTCACCTTCAGTTGAGAAACACTGGTCTAAGCATGACACCCAAAGCATCATATGTTATTTACTATTTGTCTTTCATGCTCTCGAATGACTAATCCTTTACCCAAACGCACCAAATATTTCCTTCCCAGTTTAAGACTTTTAAACCTTAGTCTATTTATTCATTTTTGTGGTAGTGGGAATTGAATCCAGGGTCGCACTAAATTGTAGAGGTTGTCTTTGAACATATGATCCTCCTTCCTTAGCCTCCAGGGTAGCTGGTATTATAAGAGTGTGCTGCCACATCCAGCTTTATTTTTAACATAAACATGGTTGTCATCTCCTAGTACATTCATCACTTCAAACAAACAACAAAAACTGAAATTGTAAGGCCTCTATTGACAGGGTTGGTAGCGGTATTGACAGGAGCATTGCAAAGTACGTCTATGGAAGTTCATCAGGTTAAATATTCATAAAATTTTCCTTGGATATTTCCTTACTCTGAATTTCCATATGCCATAAAAACTTCTGTTATCAACAGTAGGCATAAAATAAAAAGAAGAGTGCAGATTGGAACAAAAGACATGTGTTTTGCATCTTGGCCCAAACAAATATTTGCCTGTTTTCCAATAGACCAACTTAATGGCTCTTTGAAAATAGGTGTGAATACATGGGGCTTTTCAAAGTCCATATGTTGTAATCTAATACCTGATGCAATGAAAGGAAGAGCTGGCACTTTTTGGGAATGACTGTCACAAAGATCTTGCTCTCATGAGTAGATTGGTGCTCTTGTAGAAAGAAGTTGAAGGGGGTCCTCTAGTGCCCTTCCATCGCATCGCGCTGTGAGAACTCAGCATTCCTCCCCTCTTGCCCCCCTCCCCATGCCATGTGAGGACACAGCAATAAGGTGACATCTTGGAAGCAGAGAGTAGGCCTTCACCTGACACCCACTCTGCCAGCACCTCGATCTTGGACTTCCCAGCCTCTGGAACTTTTGTTCTATGACTCATCCAGCCTGCATCATGTCGGTACTGCAGCAGGAATAGGGCAGCACGGGTGCCCTGTCTCATTCACCTTCGTTCCCCTGCAGTGCCCATGTAAGTTTCTTCAACAAATTCTCAGCAAGCATTTCTTTATTTTCTTTAGAGACATATAAGTAGGCAGTTTATTAATTTTTTTCACCAGATATTGTTCTAGGTGCTTAGGACTTGGGGATACGTCCCTGAACAAAACAAAGATTCCTGCCCTTGTGGAGCGTATATTCTACCAAGAAAATATAGGCCACAAACACTCAATAAAATAAGTAAGTCCATTATGTAGCATACTAGAAATTAAGCACAGCCTGGCACAGTGACTCGTGCCTATAATCCCAGCTCCTGAGGCAGGAGGATGGAAAGTTTGAGGCCAGTCTCAGCAACTTAGGGAGACCCTGATTCAAAATAAAATTTGAAAAGAGCTGGGGATGTAGCTCAGAGGCAGAATGTTCCTAGGTTCAATCCCCAGTACCACCAAAAAAAAAAAAAAAAAAAGAGGCACAATAGAAACAACGAAGATAGAGCAGGGTAAGGTAAATCATGAGATATAGTTAATATATATATATATATATATATATATATATATATATATATATATGTATACACTCATATTTTTTATTTTAGAGAGATATTTATAAATTCATATTCAAATAGAACTGGAAAGGCACTTTGATTCTTCATATTGTTTAATTTTATTAATGTTTTATACTTAGAACTTCATAAAGAAAATAGGATGACTATACCAAGATATGTAATTATAGTTTGAGGACATTTCTCAGATCAGTAAGTGAGAATAATTTTCAGTAACTTGGAAGAATGACTTCTTCCTGCTTAAAAATATTTTAACTGTTCCCTCCAAAATATCAAAATTATTATCCCCATGTAGTTCTTATTTGATTGATGAATGAGAAATAAGGACTCTTTATTTGTTGGACCATAATAAATTTTATAGGAATGTTGTCCTCATTATTGAGGATTGGCACCTTACCCTAGTAGTACCTAAATTAATAGGCAACATCAACATTGGTGGGCTAATTAGTATTGCGTGTATGTGTGTGTGTGTGTGTGTAAATTCCTCTTTATTTTTAAAATTTTTTAATTTTCTTTTTTTATTGGTTCTTTTTAGTCATATATGACAGAAGAAAGAATTCATTTTGATACAATTACACAAGCATAGAATATATCTTATTCTAGTTATAATTCCATTCTTATGGGTGTACGGGGTGGTGGGATTCACTGTGTTGTTTTTATATATTTTTAAGGGAAAACTATGTCAGATTCATTCCACTGTCTTTCCTATTACTATCCCCCTCCCTTCCCTCCATTCCCCATTGTCTAATCTACTGCACTTCTATTCTTCCCCTCATCCTTTCCTCCATTATGGATTAGCTTCCACATATCAGAGAAACATTCATATTTGTTTTTTTAGGACTGGCTTAATTCATTTAGCATGATAGTCTCCAGATCCATCCAGTTACTGGCAAATGTCATAATTTTATTCTTCTTCAAGGCTGAGTAATATTCTGTGGTGTATATATACCATAATTTCTTTATCCATTCATCTATTGAAGGGCACCTAGTCTGGTTCCATAGTTTAGTTATTGTGAAATGAGCTGCTATAAATATTGATGTGGCTACATCACTGTAGTATGCTGATTTTAAGTCCTTTGGGTATAAACCGAGGAGTGGGATGACTAGGTCAAATGGTGATTCCATTCCAAGTTTTCTGAGGAATCTCCATATTGCTTTCCATAGTGGTTGTGCCAATTTGCAGTCCCACCGGAAATGTATGACTGTATCTTTATTTCCACATCCTTGCCAACATTTATTTGACTTGTATTCTTGATAATTGCCATTCTGATTGGAATGAGATGAAATCTCAGTGTAGTTTTAATTGTCATTTTTCTAATTGCTAGAGATGTTGAACATTTTTTCATATATTTGTTGATCTTTTGTATTTCTTCTTCTGTGAAATATCTGTTCAGTTCCTTAGCCCATTTATTGATTGGGTTATTTGGTTTTTTGGTGTTAAATTTTTTGAGTTCTTATATTTTATTTTGAGACAGGGTCTCACTAAGTTGCTGAGGGTCTGGCTAACGTGCCAAGGCTGGCCTCAAATTTATAATCCTCCTGCTTCAGCCTCCTGAGTTGCTGGGATTACAGGTGTGTTCCATCCTACCCAGCCCCTGATCATATTCTTACGATTTCTCTCTCTCTTCCTCTTAACTTCCCATTTGTTTGTTTGAAGCAAAGCAAACAAAAAATAACAATTGCATTGGAGAATTGAAAATATCTTTTTACCCTTGAAACTATTCAAAGTGAAATTACATAATGGTATTTTAAAGCAATATGGCACACCTCTAATCCCAGGTGACTCAGGAGGCTGAGGCAGGAGAATCACAAGTCTGAGGTTAGCTTCAGCAATTAGTGAGACCCTCAGCAACTCAGCAAGACCCTGTCTCAAAATAAAAATAAAACTGAGCACAGTGGTGCCTGTAATCTCATTAATTGGGAGGTTGAGGCAAGTTCTCAAAAGAAAAAAGGGACTGGGACTAGAGTTCAGTAGTGAAGTGCCTTTGTGTTCGATCCTTGGTACAAAAGAAAAGGAAAGAAAGAAGAAAAAATAAATAATAAATAAAAAGGGTTGGGGACATAGCTCTGTGATACAGTGCCTGTAGGTTCAATCCCCAGTACCTAAATAAATATGGGTTAGTATATTGTTTTCAAAGACCAATATGTTTCTCAATAGAAAGATTCATATGTATTTATGTATTTAAGGCAATATGTAGTGATTATGTAGGAACTTTGAGTTTAATGGTTCTGTGATGAGATCCTACCTAGTTACTAGGTATGTACCCTTGGACTGATTACTTGGCCTCCCTAAATCATATTTTAAAGATCTGGAATTTGGGATAATACTACTTACTACTTTATTGTGTTGTTGTATTGATGAAATAGATGTAAACTTGACAAAGATAATTCAATAAGTGCCATTATTATTACTACTACTCCATAATAGATGCTTGGTTACTATTGTTTCACTTAAGTGAATGATTAATTTAAGTATATAATTTTGCTATGTTACTTCACTTAGCATTCTAAGAAGCTATTTTATTTGGAGAAAATAACTTGATGAGTATATAAGTTATGAAGCTAGATATTTATGGAGATTGTGCCTTTTACTTTGGAATAAATTCCATAGCTATCCTGTGTTTTAAGAAGCATGATACAGACTCAGAATTAATTTTAATAATCGAATGGAATTATTATTATTATTTTGCAAAAATACTAGGAATTAAACCCAAGGGCATGCTACTACTGCTGAGCTACATCTCCAACCCAGTTTATTTTTTCTTTTGAGACAAGGTCTCACTAAGTTGCTGAGGCTACCCTCAAATTTTTGATCCTCCTTCCTTAGCCTCCCAAGTCTCTGGGATTGCAGGTGTGTGCCACCGTGTCCAGGCAAAAGCATTATTTTTTAATTAAATATTTCCATCATAGTTATAGTCATTGTGAGAAGTAGGCATTGGCATTTCTAATTCAAAGTATATATTATATGAAGATCTAGTAGTGTTTTATGGTCACTTGCGGAACAAACATTTTACTTGCTATATTTTGTGAACTATTTATCCATCTATACCTAATTTAATTTGAAAAGTTGATTTTCTCCTCCACAGATTCCGACTTCAGCGACCCTTTTACCGGCGCACCATCTCAGTACTTACAGAGACTTTCCAAAATGGCTCTATTGGAGTGTAATACCATTCGTCAAGAAACAAGCAAAAAATCAAAAAAAGGCAAGAAGCGAGAGTTACGAGACTGCTGATAAATACCATGTAGTGTGATGCCTTCTTCACTGCTTTTTAAGGCTTATAGTTGCTTTTTTTTGATATATGATATGATGTGCAATGATTTACATAAAAATGGAAATGTAAATAGGAAATAAATATTTTCTGTTATGTGTGGAATGGTATTTTGCTAACACCACAAAGAGAAATTTAAATTAAGACACACAAGAATTACAGAAATTTGTATTCCATGAATTTCATGCACATGGATTGTTCCTTTAGACTTAACTGGATCAACATTTCTAGAGTGCCTGTCTGTGCCATGAACTTTACTGCAGAAAGTCTTCCTAGAAGACAAAAGTAGAAGGAAGAGGAGGAGGAGGAGGAGGAGGAGAGTTCATGTCCTTGCATGTTTCATATCAATTTACACAAATTCACTATTCATATGTATGTAGTTGTCTGCATTATTACAATGAATTCATTCCTAGGGGGATAACTAATTTAAATGGATTTGTTTGTGTTTACATATGAATTTTGATTGAGAATGATTTAATACTACCTGTACTTCTTTCTTTCCTTTTTTTTTTTTTAACCTGAGATTGAACCTACGGGGGCTCTACCACTGAACTATATCCCCAGCTCTTTTTATTTTTTTTATTTTGAGACAAGACTTGCTAGATTGTTGAGGCTGACCTTGAACTTGTGAACTTGAACCTCAGCCTCCCCAGTTGCTGGGATTATAGGCATGCACCACTGCACCTGGTTATTACCTGTACTTTTTTCTCTCTTCTTATCACCTCCTCCAGTATGTTCAAGGATTTAAGAAAGGTGCTCTCAAGCAAAAATTTGGTGACCTCTCTTGGATGAGTACTTCTTTGACTGTCAGGTAGATTTCATTCATTGAACTCCTACTATGTCCTCCTGACATTTAGTATTATTTATTAACCTTATGAAGACCCTAATAAATAAGCTGATATTATTCCTGTTTTATAAATGGAATAAACTAAGGGTCTTTGTTTTACTCTATGTCTCTAGCTAGAAAATGGAAGAACCAGGATTCTAACCTACTAGGATTCAAAACCCATATACAAAACTCCATGGCATAATAATTTTTAAAACCTTCAGTTCAGTTGACAAAGTCATGGTTTAATTACTTAAATTTTAGGACAAGATAGTACTTCCACAGGAAAAAATATTTCTTAATATTGAGTTGGGTTTGTAAGTTCTGATATTGACACATCTTGGAGCATTTATACTGGTGAGTGGAAGCTGGGATTATGTACAAGGATAACCCCGTCTGCCCTCATCCCTCCAACTGCCCTGTGAGAGGGTTCACATCAGTCAGTTCAGGAAAGGAGTGGAATGTTTATGGAATGTTTATTTCTTTTTAATAAACAAGATGTGCTGACAATAATTAACCACCTTTTCAGCCTTGGGATCAAATTTAATTTAACTTATGTTTTTCATTAAATCTTTAAAAAAAACCCCACAGACTCTACTTCCTTAGATCACATTTATTATTTGTTTCCTCAGGAAGTTTTTAGAAAAAACAGTATGTATTTAGCACACAGAAGGCACAGATCACCCCCAAGTAAGATAAATCTAAGATTTAGAGATAAGGATGAGAGGCAAACTTCTGAAATTGCAGCCACCGTGCATAATAAATTTATGTTTGGGACTGAAGACAATCTTGCCAGAAATAAGCCTTTGCATTTGGGATTTGGAAATCTCCTCCAGTGTAAGCAATATCAATCATAACTGTGGAGGACTGTACCTTCTAATAAATATTTAGGATGAGAAGATGGAGTCTTGATTTTAAGCTGAGAAAAGAGTTCTTTATTAAGAATAACTACTTCAGTGAAGGACAAATTCTGTCAATGATAGTTCCAAAAAAATTTTCTGACTAATTTTCTTTCTAATTCTCTGCTCACTAGGTAGCCTTCTTATATATAATTTAGATTCCTAAATAAATATATCCATTAAAAATCAATGCCTTCTCTGATTGATATGGCTTTGATCTGGGAGTGAGTGTGCTGTTTTGGTTTTTGGAGACAGGACCTTGCTATGTTGCCCAGGTTGGCCTGGAGCTTCTGAACCTTCTGCTTCTCTTAACTAGTTGGGATTGCAGGTGTGAGACACTGCAGTCAGCTTGGGTGTGTTAATTAATGCACCTCCTTTTTTAATTTAATTTTATTTTTTGGTACTGGAGATTGAACCTAGGGATGCTCTACAACTGAGCTACATCCCCAACTTTTATCATTTTAAAAAAACATTTTGGAGATAGGGTCTTAATAAATTGCCCAGGCTGGCCTCGAACTTGCAATCCTCTTGCCTCAGCCTCTGCAGTAGCTGGGATTACAGGCACGCACCACTGCGTCTAGATCTCTTCTGGTTCTTGAAACTGACTTGGACTATGGTTCACTACTGGTTGCATATGGCTTACTATGGTTGACTTGGATCAAAATTAACTGGAACACAGTGTGTTCAAGGTAGCAGATTCAATTCTTTCTGCATTTGGGGGGAATTTTCTCATATCTTCAAAAGCTTAACTCTTTATGTACTATAGTTTTGAGTTCTCTACTTCAGGGACACAACATATCCTTATTTGGGGTTATCTTCATCTGTTCTGAGAATCTGGAGTGATGAAGAATAAGAATATGTGAATATTTTCTTTTTTCTTTCTGAGTGCTTTAGTCTGTGGAATTTTTTTTTTCTCTCCTAGGTGCTTTCACCGTTGGTTATATTAGTGTTTCTTCTAGGTCAATTTGGTCTCTAGCTGTGCCTCTTTTCTTCATTGCTGTTTCTACTTTGTTAATTCTGCAATGATACTATTTATGTCTCCAGTTTGTTTTCTTAGGTCTATGATCACTCATCATCTAATTCTATGTACAGAAATTAGCAAACCCTTTTTTAAAGGCTAAATAGTAAATATTTTAGGCTTTGCAAGCCATACAGCATTTGTTGAAACTACCTAACTCTGACATTGTAGCATGAAAACAGTTAGAGACATTCTGTGAATTAATGGATATGACTCTGTTCCAAGAAAATTTTCATTCTTGTAACAGTACTGTGTTTAGCAATAATGTTCTTGAAATTAAGTTACAATGTTCCTCTTGCTCCTCCTTAAGGCCAGCTATGAATTCACTGCCTCTGGGATTAGTTAAATTTTCCTGGGAGTGGGTGCCTCTCTGGAAGTATCTTGATCATTACCAGGTTAATTTAATAATAACTAATTTTTTTCATGCCCATTACTATAGGGCATGGTGCTAAATGCTTTTTATCCACAATTCTATTGCATATTCCCAAGGACCCAGTTTTTTAGGTATCTCGTTTTCACTCCATTCCCCTTGGCAACTGTTATGCTCCTTCTCTTTTCTCCAAGGCCTTCCCCAACTTCTCACTGAGTTAATGACCCTTCTTAATTCAATTGAAAAAACAAGGAGCAATTAGAACTTCCTTTGACTCCAACCTTGATCTACACAGCCACCTGCCCCAGCACTCATTCATATTCTATCTGTGAGTGCCCCTAGAAGGATTGCTGAGGTCCCCTGTCTCCTCTCACTACAGCAACTGCATCCCCGAATCATTACAACATCCCCTCTTCACTTGATCATTTCTATTGGTGTAAAACCTTGCTACAAAATCTCCTGTCTTAACTGAACAAGCAGACACGCCTTTTGTGATCTGCTACTCCATTTGTTTCCCTTTACAGTAAAGCTCCTTTAAAGTATGATGTGTACACCATCTGCACTTCCTCCACCGGCTTTTCTCTCTTGAACTTGCTCCAATCAGGCCATTGGCAGCACCACTGTTATGGTTTGGATATGAGGTGTCCCCCCATAAGTCATGTGTGAGACAATACAAGACTGTTCTGAGGTGACAAGATTAGATTATGAGAGTTGGAGCCTAATCGGTGGATTAATCCACCCATGTGGATTAACTGGGTGGTAACTGTAGGCAGGTAGGGTGTGGCTGGAGGAAGTAGTCACTGGGGGCATGCCTTTGGGGTTCATATTTTGTCCCTGCTGAGTGAAGCTCTCTCTGCTTCCTGGCTGCTTTCTTCTGCCATTACCTTCTGCCATGATGTTCTGCCCTACCTTGGGTCCAGAGCTGTGGAGTCAGCTGACTGAATCTCTGAAACTGTGAGCCCAAATAAACTTTTCCTCCTCTAAATTGTTCAGGTCAAGTATTTTGGTCACAGTGACACAAAAGTTGACTAAAACAACCAACCACTCACTAAAACAGCTCTTGTCTGATAACCTATGTGTGTCCCAAGCCAACAGAAATTCTCATTCTTATTTTATTTGATGTAGCAAGTGGCATTAGATATAGCCAATCTCTCCCTCCTACTTGAAGAGACTTCCAGGACAGTATTCTCTTTCAGTCTTCTTCCTGCCTTTCTGGTCACTTCAGACTCCTTTTCAAAGTCTATAGCCTGTAAAGTGGCATATTTGAGATGTGAACCACTCAAAGGCAGAAATTAATTCTTCTTCTATCCTCCTCCTCCTCCTCCTCCTCCTCCTCCTCCTCCTCCTCTTTCCTCTTCTTCTTCTTCTTCATACTGGGATTGAACACAGAATACCACTGAGTGACATCCCCAACCCTTTTTATTTTGAGGCAGGATCTTGCTAAGTTGTGGAGGCTGGCCTCAGACTTGCAATCTTCCTGCCTCAGCCTCCCAAGTCACTGGGATTATAGGCATGTGCCATTGCACCTGGCACATTTATTGATTTCTATATCCTAAGTAGTTATCACTGTGTCTAACTCATAGTATGAACCTGAGAAGTATTTTTATTTTTTTGTAAGAAAGAATGCCAGAGAGATGGTGATAAGACAGTTCAGACCAGAGACACTGGACACTCTGGGCAGTGTGAAGAAGAAAGGACCAACTAGTGGAATTTCTGAGGAGTAGGGGGAAAGGTAGCAGACCAAACAGATGAAATGGCCAACTTTGGTTAGAAACTGATAGAACAAGAAAATCAAATTTTGTTAGGAAGGCACTATCTTCAAAGGCTAGTAGCATGTATTTGAGAGACCATTTCCTGGTACTTTGAAAGAAACCAATTGTCTAAGGATGAATCCCCTGAGAACCAACTGGAGATAAGCATGCAGGAAGTTTATTGGAAATGCTGCCAGTAATTCCCTGAGGAGGGAGAGGCAGAATGATGGGCAAAGGACTTGAACAGCAGTGCATCTCCTCGAAGGCTTCCACCACCCCATGCGCATCTGTGGAGCTGAAAAGCCCATAAGGGTTTTCTCACCCTAAAGCAAGGAGATTTCACCTATTTCACTTCTGTATCCCACACAGATTCATCAGTGGATCATGGGATGTGAGCTGCCCTCAGAGAAGGGCATGGCCTTGGGCAAGGTGCTCTCTTTTGCTGAGAGAAATTCCTGAAAGGGGCTCTATGTGAATGCTGTCACAACTAGTGAACAAGGACCGCAGCCCTGAAGGGGAGATCTGGGTTGCACACTACAGTGTCCACTACAGCTCTCCCCAGAGGAACAAATGTATTAGGTAAGGAGTTGTTTTAGTCAGCTATTTCGCCACTGTGACTAAAAGACCCAACAAGAACAATTGTAGAGGAGGAAAAGTTTATTTGAGGACTCATAGTTTCAGAGGTCTTAGTCCATAAAAAGCTGGCTCCATTCCTTGGGGCTTGAGGTGAGGCAGAACATCATGGAGAAGAGTGTGGTAGAGAGAAGCAGTTCACATGATGATCAGAAAGCAGAGAGAGAAAAACTCCATTCTCCAGATACAAATATATACCCCAAAGCCACACCCCCAATGAACCACTTCCTCCAGCCTCACCCCACCTGCCTCTAAGTGACCACTCAGCTAATCCCTCAGGGATTAATTCACTGCTTAGGTTAAGGCTATAACCCAAACATTTCTCCTCTGTCCTGCTTTTGGGGGGGACAACTCACATCCAAACCATAAGAGGAGTGAAACCAAGCACCCAAAAATGGACAAAGAAGATGGCCTGACCACGTTTTGGTAAGACTCCTTTCAGGAAGTGGCTCAAATGAAAAGACTTTAGACAGAGTTAAGGAAACAGACAAGATTGTGATATACCCAGACAGTAACATGGTGGTGAGCTGTTGTCACCCTTAGGGCTAAAGGATAGGAAAAGTATCAGCGGCTCCAGTGGGAATGGGTGCCATAGAAGGGAAGCAGTCTGGTAGGAGCTGTAGTTATGAGGGATGCCATCCCTACACCACAGGGAGCAGGTAAGTACCCAACTCTTTGTACCCCAACTTTCCACCTCCTGCCAGGGTCTTCCACCAGCCAACCCCAGTTGCTGGTCTTTCAGTCATGAAGCCTGGGTGATCCATTGCACAGGAATCAGCACGGAGCTGGATGGACAGAGATCAGGTCTAGGGCAAGTAGGCAGAACAAACAGCAAAGAGCACATGTCAAAGAGTCCAGGAATTTGAACCAGGGGTCAAAGTGAGTATGTACAAAATGTCCTCTGCCGTATCTTTCAGGCTTTCTACTGACCAAGACTGAGGCTGACCTGAGGCAGCATGGGACTGAGTTTGTTTTGTTTCCCTGATTTGAGGACTGGACACAAAGTTTGGGGGCAAAATTGAGCAATAGGCAGGGTTGAATTGTCCCCAGTGGAGGGATTGAAGGGACTGCAGGGAAAGGAGGAATGAAGGATAGAAGGTCCAAGAAAGAAAGATCTCAACAAAACCCCCACAGAATTCAAAAGCCATTTGACTTTGCTTCCATCCATACCAGGTCCCCCATTTTTGTTTAGTTCCAGCTGACAGATCAGATGGAGGATCAGATCTTCCACCCAGGAGCCCTCGAACAAGTATTATGGTTGGAGATGAGGCAATCTCCCAAACCTCCTGTGTTCATGCAGGCATATTCCGAGGCGAATGATGGGACTGTGAAAGCTGTAACCTAACCAGTTCATCTTATTCGAATGCCTGGGTGGCAACTGCAGGCAGATGGTGTGTGGCTGGAGGACGTGTGGCTGGGGCATGCCCTGGAAGGATTCATCTTCCCTGTGCCCCCTTCGCATCCTCTCTGCTTTCTGGCCACCATGAGGGAAGCAACTTCCTTCCACCAGGCCCTATTGCCATGATGTTCTGCCTCACCTTGGGCCCATGGTAATGGAGTTGGTTGACCATGGACTGAATCTCTAAAACCATGAGTCAAAATAAATTTTCCCTCCTCTAATTTGTTCTTGTTGGTTATTATGATCACAGTGATAAAGAGCTGACTAACACAAGTGAACTTGACTATGCTCTGCAGCCTGAAAAACCTGTGAGAAGCAGGAAAGGAGAACGGGGAGAACAGGAACGCTTTAGAGTGAGGGGATTGGTGTGGATGGGAGCGACCTCTGCATGGAGGGGTGTCGCCACGGAGAGTTACGGTATCTGGTGATGAACACACCTGGACTCCCAAAGATGGTGGAAAGCATTTTTCACTTCTCCTGTATAGTCAGCCACCATGGGGTGCCCAGGAATTCCATCTTGGTGTTTTCCCTTTGTTTTAATTTGAGTTTGTTTTGCTTTCGGGGTGCTGGGGCTCCAACTCAAGGCCTGGCCTGGTGCACGCTAGACAAGTGCTCCACTGCGGAGCTGCACCCCCAGCCGCCTCCCTTTGCTTATTCCCCCTCTATCCTCCCTCCTTCCCAACCCTGTCTTGATCCCTCTTAATGGTGGGAGGTCAAGGCTTTGAGATTCTTTTCCTGAGAAGATGGGAAGGTAGCAACTTGTGAATGGTCCTCCTCCCCAGGGGCGGGCTTGGTCTTTGGACTTTTCATAGTGGAGCACCTGCAGGACCAACATACTTGCTCTGGTAAATGTGACCACTGCCACAGCACTGCTTTGGTGTGAAGCATTATTTCATCCCTTCAAGAGAAGGTCCCCTCCCACCACAGGTGATGCAAGCAGGAAGGAAGGGGCTGAGGAGGTGTACAGCCTTGTCTTTCTTTCCTTGCTAAAAATAGTTAACAATTATTGTCCAAATGGTTAAGTGTTAAGCTGTCATAGCTCCTCTGAGTGGCTGCTCTATGCCAGGTACATATCACTACCCTGAGTTGAAAGATTTCTCTCCCCAAAGATATGTCTGTGTCTTGAGCCCTGCAACCTGTAAATGTGACCTTATTTGGAAAAGAGGTCTTTGCAGATGTCATTAAATTAAGGATCTCAAGAAGAGATCATCCTGGATTGTCTGGGTGGGCTCTAAATCCAATGACAAGCTTTTATAAAAGATAGATAAAAGGACACAGGAAAGAGGATATCCTGGGAAGACAGGAGCAGAGATTGGAGTTACGCTGTTGCAACGCCAAGGATCACCTGCGACCACCAGAAGCTGGCCCGGGCAAGGAGTGACTCTCCCTTGTTGCCTACGAAGGGAGGGTGGCCCTTGATTTCAGAAAGTTGACCTCCGGGACTGTGAGAGAATAAATTCCTGCTGTTTTAAGCCACCTAATTTGTGTTTATTTGCTTTGGCAGCTCTGGGAACCCAAAACTTTAATGCTTTGCATGCATTATTTCTAATCTTAACCGTGACTGGTAAAGCGAAGGTATTATTTTACCATTTTGTAGACAAAGAACTTATAATTTAGTAACGTATCCAAGTTCCCACAGCTGGCAAATTGCAGAGCCAGGATTAGAAGTTGAACTTGCCTGAATTCTGAGTCTAAGCCTCTCCAGCATGGATAGATCGTTCTTAAGATGTCCCTCTTGTTCCAAAAGTGCTCTTCTGCATTCTTGGCTCATGGGCAGGTTCCTGCTTGCCCCACTCAGGCCACTCATTCAGCAACATTTAATTGATGAGCTGTTTGTGTTGGTCATTAGATTAGGACTGTGGTCACAAAGTTGATTTTTACTAATTCCTCCTTCTGCACTCTATTGACAGCCTCAAGCTTCAGGAAAGGGAAAGTCTCACTTCCCTACCTCAGAAAATAAATAGAAACCCCAAGTAATAGTTTAAGGTATTAATAACAACTGGCATCTGTAGAGTGATTTATGAATCAAGAAACCATTTAATTCCCTATCTTTGTCTGTTTTATGCAACTCCAACAAAATACCTGAGACTGGCTAATTTATAAACAGTAGAAATTTATTTCTCACAGTTCTGGAAGCTGGAAAGTCCAAGATCAAGACATTAGCAGATGTGGCCTCCAGATTAGTCTCTATTTCTAAGCTAACGTCTCTCATGCTCCAGAAGGGAGCAACACTGTGTTCATACCTGAAGAAAGGTAGGAGGGCAAAGGAATCAACTCCATCTGTCAGTACCCACCCCAACTTTTATTTTCTTTTGTGGTACAGGGGATTGAATTTTCAGGGGTGCTCTTCCACTGAGTTACATCCCCAGCCCTTTTTATTTTTTATTTTGTGACAGGGTCTCACTAAGTTGCCCAGGTTGACCTCAAACTTGTGACCCTCCTGTCTCAGCCTCCTAAATCACTGGGATTACAGGCCTACACCACAGCACCCAGCCTGTCAGCCCTTTTAGAAGGACACCTGATCCCATTTACAAGTGAGGAGACCTCATGGCCTCGTCACCTCTTGAATACCACGTCTCTTGACACTAGCACGTCGTCAACATCTGGATTTTGGAAAGGCCACGTTCAATTCAGTGCCAACGTGGTTTCATTTGAGCCTTGGAAGATAAGCTACCTGTGCAGGTAACATTGGGTGATGGTGTGGATGAGGACCAGGTTTCCCAAGTCCATGGATCCCTGAGTGTCTCAGTTTCTGAGAGCACGTGCCCCACAGCCCTGGTCTCATGAACTCTTGATAAACCTCTTTTAGTTCCGTCCTAGACTCATGAAATCAACCATCTAATTTCAAGTGTTTCACATTTCACTGGTTTTTCTATCCAAATTTTTCTGCATTTGAAAATAAGGGGGGATTGCCACTTGGAATTATGAAGAGTTGACTCCCATTTGAATGGGCTTGGGGTGTTGAATAAATGACTGATATTAGCAGCCCCAAGTCAGAGGAAAGCTGAGCCAAGACCTGCCTTAGAATAAATATTTGTGATTCCTTGAGCAGTTCTTGCTTCTTAATGTATGGCATTTTCAAAATACTTACCGTCTGCACCCTGATGGGTGTTTATGTTTAAAGAAATATAGAAACTGCCATCAGTACACATAGTGATCCCACCAGAGTATTAAGCTAAACACAGAAAACGAATGTGTTCACAGTCACGGGCACAATTTACAGTTCCTGGGATACAAGTTGATACCTACACAAGTGGGTATATGTGGAGGAATGCTTTTTGATTCATTGAGAGGGTTTTATTCATGCCTTGTTTGTTCCTGGAACTAAAGAGACATTGGTCTGTAATTTTCCTTTGTGTGTGTGTGTGTGTCTGTGTGTGTGTGTGTGTGTGTGTGTGAGAGAGAGAGAGAGAGAGCGAGAGAGAGAGAGAAATTGGGGATTGAATCTAAGGATTCTCTACTACTGAGCCATCAATGGCATCCTTTTTCTTTTTTTATTTTGAAAAAGGTCTAAGTTGACCAGGCCTCAAACTTTTGATCCTCCTGCCTCAGCCTCCTGAGTAACTGGGATTATAGGCATGCACCACCCTGCCTGACAGTCTAATTTTTCTACAATGCTACAAACCTGAGAATAATCTGAGATAATGTGTGCATCAAAAGAGACTAAAAGTCGATCTTCCAACAACCAAATCTGGTGAAATACTTACTCTTAGTGCCCTTTTCCTAAAACAAATTATTTCTGATGTAGCTAACAGACTTAAAGTCTAGTACTAGAGGGAGTTATTTTGATAATAACCACAAAGCTAGAAGAAAAGACTCCTTTGGTGATAGCAAGCAAATTCCATTTAATATAAATATTCTTTCAGCAGATGGAATAGATTCACAAATTGACTTACAAGTTAGCAGATTTGACACATAAACTTGGAAACAATTTTTGACAACTGGCCTCTCCTCACTACAGATCTGTTTCCACAGATTTTTAAAACCATTGTGAGAAAGCAAAAAAAAATATCATCTTATTTTTTTTAAAAAAGCTTTTTTTTTTTGGGGGGGGGGGATGTTGCGGATAGAACCCAGGGCCTTGCTTATGCTAGGTGGGTGCACTACCGTGGAGCTACACTCCAACCCCATCTTTTTTTTTTTTTTAAATTGGTACCAGGGATTGAACCCCAGGTGTCCTTAACCAATGAGTCAAATCCCCAGCACTTTTTTATATTTTATTTAGAGACAGGTTTTCCCTGAGTTGCTTAGGGCCTCGCTAAGTTGCTGAGGCTGGCTTTAAACTTGCGATCCTCTTACTTTAGCCTCCTGAGCTACTGAGATTACAGGTGTGCACCACCACACAGGGCTCCCAACCCCATCTTAATCATTTCTAAGGGCATTCAGTGGGTTCACATCCACAGACTTGAGTTCTCTCGGTATATTGTTTAGGACTGACTTCCTTTTTTCTTTTATACCTTTTTTCTGCTTGACTTTGCTCCTACAACTCTAATAATTGGGCAAAAATAAAATTTAAAAAATTTAAAAATAATAAATAAATAAGTAAATCTGAAGCTTCTTGACATTTGTGACAGAATATCTCATGACAATCGTACTGAGTGAGTGAGCCACTGAGGCCTTGGGCTTGTTTTCCAGCGCTGTAGCAGGAGGGCTGCCTCCTGTGGGCTGGGCTGGGGAAGGGCTGGGCAGTTGTGGGGAGGAGGCATGGTACTAGCCTCCCACAGTGAAAGTGGGAGGTTTTTCATTCTCTAAGGTCAGGTCTTCCTCAACCTTTTGGAGGCCAAGCAGACCTCTTTATGCCCTGGGATCTTTCCAATGCCAAACTCTGACAGACTCTTGGTGTCTCCAAATGAGAAGGACAGGAATGGGCTATTTTGTGTTGGAGAACTGTGATCCGACAAAGAGATCAGGGGAGAAGAGAAGGGTCACTGTGTTCTGAGGACCTGAAGCTTGAACACCCCACATGACACAGGTCTGAGAGCTGTCACAGGGCCCAGGACCCCTGTGGAATTTGCCAGTGTCTAGGACGAGGGGCTGGGTCAGAGGATTCACCCATCTCACCCCCAGTTTTGGGAAAGAGTCTAGTCACAACTTTTAACACTGATGGAAACTGGTCTTGGGGACAGGTTTCCCTACATACCAGGGAATGCAGGGACTCTGGTATTGCTCACATGGCCTGGGTGGGACTGATGGCAAAATGTAGCAAGCCTGTGTCTTAGGGGTACCCCTGCAACCAGTAGAATGAAAGGGAGAAGATGCGTTGCAGAATGAGCCCATGAATTCCTACGAAAGTTATAGTTGCTCTAGGAATCTTTGTTATAATTTGGCAGGATTAGGGAGAAGTCTACTCCAGAATTCTTTAGTGGATATTGTAGATGACTTTGAGGGAATATTTTCATTTGAGCACACAGTTTCTGCTTGTGGAGACATTAAGCAAATCAACTCAATGACCCCTGAGCCTCTTGCACGAAGTCACTACAGTGGACGTTTAAAGGTGAGTAAGATATGGCTCTTGCCTTTGAGGATTTTGTACCCCAGTGTGGATGGGTGGAATGGCATAAATGTAAACTAATATAAATGCAGGGCTCTGATTTTCTTTAAGACTTCTCTTCTCGTATGGAGGGAAGATTAAGTCAGGAAGTGAAATACCATGACAAGGAAATCTATTAGAAAAACCATAATTAATTAATTGATTTCAATATACATAGATCTTGCATGTACTAAGCACTAAGTTAGCCACTGAAAAGCCAAAGAAAAGTAAGCACAGTCCCTGTCCTGGAAGGCCTCAGACCCAGAGAGGGGAGACAGAGAGCCATCATCACTGCAGTTTGAGGGGGAGGTTTCATGCCCCCTATTCTCTGCACCTCTTTCTTGGGTGGGATTTCCAGGACCACTTGGACCCTGGAGCATCCTGATCAGTGAAGTCGTTGAGGGATCCAGAGCCACAGACCTGCAGTGCTTTGGTGGACAGGGTAAGGGAGTTGAAGGATGGTAAGGGGGAAGAAGGAAGGATAGTGCAAGAAAGGGAAGGGGTATGAAGATGATCCCCCAAGAATCTCCACCAGTGACCACTCTACATGGCTGGACTTCTCTGGACAAAATGGTTAATTTAAAATGCAGTTCTCTAAGTGGCCTGAGAATGTCTGCCAACCCTACTGTTAGACTCATCCTCCACCTCCTATTTCTTCGAAGGTTCATCACAGTTTGTCCAGAACCAGAAAGGTCACTAGGGTGGAGGCCATGGCCTGAAGTGATTTCCAGTCCCTCTTAAGATCCGACCAAGGGGTCAGAGGTAGCCTTGGGGGACAGAATGGAGTCCCAGAAGGCTGTCTGGTGGCCAAGTGCCACATCTGTAGATTTCAGAAGCAGCTGGGGAAGTGGACTGTCATGAGAGCATCTTAACCCAGCGTAACTGAGTCAGCTCAAGCTGCTGTAACAAATCATCACCGCTGGGGAGTTTCTCACAGTTCTGGAGGCTTGGAAGTCCAAGATGAAGGTACCAGCTGGTCTGGTGTCCAGTGAGAGTCTACTTCCTGGTTTGCAGATGGACGCCTTCTTCCTCAGAGTAAGAATGTGGAGAGTGTGACATTTCCACAGGGGAAGCAGGGACAGATAGAGTTGGGTAGAGAAAGAGGGAGGGAGGGAGGGAGAGATTCTTTGTGTCCTCCTCTTTCTGTCTCATCCAGAAGGACTCTGCCCTCATGACTTGTTTATCCCCAGAGGCCCCACCTCTCAGTACCACCACCCTGGGGAGTAGGTGCTAAGGTTTGACTGTGTACCCCCCCAAAGTTTATATGTTAGAAACTTAATTTCCAAATTTTTATGTTTATGGCATTTAGAGTTGAGGACTTTGGGAGGTAATTAGGATTAAATGAGGTCATGAGGATGGGGTCTCCATGGTAGCACTAGTGGCATTATAAGAAGAGATCTGAGCTAGCAGCTGGCTTTGTCTGGCCATGAGGTGCCTCCACCATGGTACGATGCAGCTAGAAGACCCTCACCAGGTGCTGAGACCAAGGCAGCTCCATGCTCTTGGGCTTCCCAAGTCTCCAGAATCGTGAGCCTAATAAACATCTATTCCTTATAAATTACCTGGACTCAGGCATTTTGCTGTATCAACAGAATATTAAGTAAGACAGAATTGGGGGACTTCACATTCAATCCATCGCATAGCAAGATGGAGTTTTGAAATTCTTTTGAATACAGGTTAATCACAGGGGTCTGATACTCGGCTGTCTGGGGTCAAATTCCCACTAGGAAAGTTGCTAAGTATGGCCCGTTTTGTGTCCTTAATTGTCATCTGGAATATGATGATGTAAAAAACAAAATAAAAACTAATAATTGATAATAATAATAATAATAAATCAACCATTTCTCAGGAGTGTTGGGAGATGTCCATTAAATAAAGTATGTAAAGCTCTTCACGTGGTGTTTACTTCTGTTATTATAACCCTTCAGGTTCCCACCTCAGCTCTCAGGAATAGAGCTAAAGCCTTGGAGTGTCAGGAGCAGTTGTAGGAAACAGAAAAACCACATGAATAGCATGGTAACTCTAGAAGGGCTGATGGGCCACTTTCCCTCAGCTAAGTGCGATACAATTACCAATCTTGGTTTTCTTTTCAGTCTTAGCAGAAAGGCTATAATTTAAATAAGATGAAAGGAGGCTTGCAGGATCCTGATAACAAAGGACATTCCAGGCTGCCCTTGAGAGTCTACTGCTTCTCCCACCATTGGAGGGAATCCAGATTGAGGAATCTGCAGTGCAGGGACAACACCTGTGCACCCCAGTGAAGGGGTCCCTGGCAGGAGGATAGAGAGGGGAGGGGAGCATACCAGCGTCCTCCTTCCATTAAAGTGGGGATGATATGCCAGTGTTTAAAAAGATTTTTATGAGCATTCCTGAGCTCTCTTCCACTAGGGTGGTGGCTCTGATTTTTTAAAATTGCCTGATAATGTACAGTTTCAACTCAAGGAAAAATGGTTGCAACAACTAGCTCAGTTTTTGGAAGAGAATTAGAATTTTAAATGCTTCTATGAGAATGTTTATATGTTTTTTAAAGGAAAATTATCACACTTGTCTCTGCCTTTTCCCTTTTTAAGGAGAGGAAACCAATATCTAACTCTTGTACTGTTATTTTGGTTCAGAATCTAGGACTCCCTCACCCACCCACACCCCTCTTCTGCCAGCCCCATAATGGCTTTCTCCTCCCTTCCAGTAGTGTTTTCTTCATTCCCAGGCCTTGGTTAGCACTGACAGAGGAAAGACACATGGGTATACGCATTTGAGACCTTCAGTCAGAGAGTGGCTTACCACATGTCGCCGCCATCTTGAAAACAGCAGGACAACTGACTCCCCTCATTGTTGAGGAGGTAGGAGTCTGACAACAGCAAACAAAGAGAGGTGTTAGACTGCTGAGGGACACTGTGGCACATCTCCATGGAGACCTGTGAAATGAAGACTGGTCCAAGGCCATTCATACTTAGAGGATGCACAGCTTAGTAACCACCCTTGTCACACACCATCTGTGTCAGGTACTGGGCTGAGCAGTTTACACACATCGCTTCATTTATTCCTCACAAAAAGCCCAACAAGATAGGGATCACTGTTAGCACTGTGAACACTGTTTTTTGATGAGCTTCAGAGCAGTGACGTGACTTTCTTGAGGTCTCACAACTAGTTAAGGCAGCACTGAGAATTCAACCAAGTCTGTCTCATGCCAAAGCCTGCATTCTGCAGCACCTGGATCTGGGACCCTCTGCATGGTTACAGCAAGAGAGGCTTTTTTCTCAGGCAGTTTATAATCTAGAATGAATTGGACTGTAATAGGATCTCACCTCTGTACCTTAAATTATCTCCGCCATTTGTTTACAAGGGAGGACATGTACAGAGTCTGATTTGTGATGTGAGGGAGGTGCACATAGGTAGTTCAGATTCATTTTCCTCCAAGGTGATATAGAGACATGTATGAAGACATACAAGGTCTGGCTCCTCTAGGTGAGTCTGAGCCTCAGGGGATTATTTGGCTTATGAAATGTTGCAGATAATTCCCAATATTTTTTATTGAATCTTGAGTGCTATTTCCTCCAGGAATACCAAAGTCACTGGCTCCATTGTGGGACAGGACAGGGCCCCCTAATTATTGCTGATGTACTACCTTCAAGAGCATGATTTTCCACTGGTTGTGTTATAGAAGCAACATGGGAAAGATACTGTGATAGAAAAGAGAAGAGGCGAGTCGTGCCTTTGGCTCTTCAATGATGGACAGAGACACATAAGCAATCAGCTGTGGTTCTGAAGGCCAAGTGCCTCTATGATTCTGTGTGAGCACAGAAGTCAGACAGCCTAATCCTACTTGAGTTATAGAAGGATCTCAACATTTGGCAGAGGCTTTGATAAACAGAAAAGAGTGAGGAAGGTCATTCAAGTTAACATGTTGGCTGGCTTGGAGGAATGAGAGAGGATGTGGTTAAGGTAGGAGAGGGAGGAATCCGCGAGCATGAAGTTGCATGTGGGGAGCTGAGGAAGGTGGATGGGGTGGCAAATATGATTTATGAAAGACCCATAGCAAATCTCTTCCTGTTTTAAGTCTGGCTTTAAAACAATAAAAGTAAGAAAGAAAACAATGCAGTGTAATTTTCATGACTATTCTTTTTATAAAAAGGTTTATACTTCCAAGTGGGGTATAGTGATCACACCTGTAATGCCAGCTACTCAGGAGGCTGAAGCAGGAGGATCACAAGCCTCAGCAAGTTAGTGAGACTCTGTCTAAATAAAAAAATAAATAGAGTTGGGAATGTAGCTCAGAGGTAGAGCACCCCTGGGTTCAGTCCTCAGTACTACAAAACAAACAACAAAATAACAACAACAGAAAGGTTTGCTCTTGCAAATATTCAAGAGTATGATGATTCCTTAGATCATGGTCAATTTGGGCCACTGACTTCCCTATTAGAGTAGAACTTTAGAAAGTAAAAATCTTCTTTTACAATTACAAAGAACAAAACTGATGATAACTTCTTGTGGCTTAAGAAGTCTCCAGTAAATTGGGGTGAGACCTTTGAATATTATCTTGATCTCACAAGGGGAAAATTTTTTTTAAAAACATTTCAAGAAAAAAATGGAAAAAAGGGTAAATGCTTAGATGTCTTTGTTTCTTTACTCTTATCATCTGTGACTTTCATTTATAAATATGTGTTTGTGCAAAACTAATCCACTGGTGGATTATTTGTCGTGATTTGCAAGAGTGCTTTATTTGGAAGCTTTCTCACGGACATTAATGAAACCTTCAAAACGTCAAATAAAAGAAATGCAATTCATTAATGATTCATAGGGCTTCTAGGCCATTCCAGTCTTTTTGTCCACTACCCAGTTAACGGTGATGCTTAAGCAAGTTAGACACAGTAGAGGAAAAGAGACTTTGAGAACCCGCTTTGAAATCGTGTTAAGGCAGTAAAATATTCTGAGTTGAGAAAAAGGTCCATGGATGCTGGACCCACCAGGACACCTTCTCAGACATTTTTGAGGGATTTGGGTCCTTTGATCTCATGTTCAAATCTCTGAGCCTCTCCTGGAGGACATGTTCTGTCCATTCCTGGCTCCTGATACACTCAAGAAGGGTCCCTAGAGAGAAAGGGTCCAGAAACTGGATATGTTGTGATACAACCTTTCTCTTTTGGAGGTCACCAAGAGAAGTGGAACACAATACTGTAATAGGAGGGCTTAATTGTACATGATAAAAGGAGAGAATGAAAAATAAATACGAAAACATACTTCCCACAATATTATTCTTCTTTATGACTGAGTAATATTCCATTGTGTATATATACCACAGCTTCTTCATCCATTTAATTGTTGAAGGGCATCTAGGTTGGTTCCACAGTCTAGCTATTGTGAATTGAGCTGCTATAAATATTGACATGGCTGTGTTACTGTAGTATGCTAATTTTAAGTCCTTTGGGTATAAACAAGGAGTGGGATAAGTGGGTCAAAAGGTGGGTCCACTCCAAGTTTTCTGAGGAATCTCCACACTGCTTTCCAGAGTGGCTGTACCAATTTGCAACTCCACCAGCAATGTAAAAGTGTGCCTTTTTCCCCACATTCATGCCAACATCTATTATTGTTTGTGTTCTTATAATAGCCATTCTAATTGGAGTAAGATGAAATCTTAGAGTTGTTTTAATTTGCATTTCTTTAATTACTAGAGATGTTGAACATTTTTTCCTATATTTATTGATCATCTGTACATCCTCTTCTGTAAAGTGTCTGTCCAGATCCTTGGCCCATGTATTGATTGGGTTCTTTATATTTTTGGTGTAAAGTTTTGTAAGTTCTTTACAAATTTTGGAGATCAGTGCTCTATCTGAAATTCCTAGGAGGAAAAAACTAGCAGCAAGTCTCTACTTTGACGCTTGTGTATGTGTGAATGGAGTCCACACAGCCCAAGGAATCACAGGGCTGTTCATTATTTGGGAAAAGGAATTTGTGATTAGCATATCCATGTGTGCTCTCAACCATCTTGCGGGTTTTATTTTTCAATGCCCCTCTTTCATATTCTTGCGTTTTTCTGGGACAAGGCCTCTGCATCCTACAAGATTACACATGGCCAAATTCATCCAGTGGATGACAAACCACACTTGAATTTGTCAGGTTGAAAGGTCAGGGCCTCTCTCTGTTAGTCCTCCAGGCTCCCTCAAAGTGTCTCAGTCATGAGGACATGATGGAACCCCCACGCACTCTGGGCCTCCGTGGCTCAGTCCCTGGTGGAGGCTGAACTCTGCGCTGACTTGGATTCCTAAGGACTGACTCCATCTGAAGGGCGGGCGCCGCAGGGGACCCACAAAGGAAGCTGCGTGGTGCCAATCATCTTGAGGCAGGTGATAGTCAGTGATAACCTGGAATTTTGAAAAAGATCTATTCCCTGAACCCTAAATAAGACATATTTTCTTCAGGGAACTGCCTTCTGAAAACAAGCCCCTTCTCCAAACAAATGTCCACAATTGTTAGGAGAAGAACAAAAACATAGTTCTATACTTTTAAAACACCAAGTAACAGAATTGAAGAGTTGCCAACTGTAAAATGGATGAAGGATGTTTCTAATCCAAGCAGCTGGCAGGTCCTCCAGCCCTGAACATGCCTGTACCTGGTGGAGAAGGTTTTATTGTGCTAAGTTTACATTAATTTGGCTAAAAGTGAGTGGCTAACCCCAAGCTGCTTGGATCTCCTGTGAGTTCTCTGCTTACGTCTCTTTGTGCCGTTAGATAAACATCATGCTACACACATAGAACAGCACCTGAGAAAAACCACATTGTTGCTGATTCTGCTGACTAAATTTGGTGCCATCCACACTGGTAGTGACTTTAGAATTTAATTTGGTACTATTTGTAATAAAATGAGTCTTCATGGATCTTTTATAGTGTAAAGGAGATTGTAATAAAATACTCAGGAAACTAGCTTCTGAACATATTATTTTTTCAAATACTTACAAACTCTGGTTCACATGAAAACTGAAACTGAACTGAAAGGCTAATTCAAATTGCTTTTGCCTAATCATTTAAGAAGATCCTTTCAAATCTTTACTAGGCAATATTGAGATCTGATTTTTCAGCTAAATAATTATCTACCTCTTTCCTTCCTCAGCCTATGGCACCGAGCACCCTGAATAAGTTCTTGGAAACAGCTGTTGGTAATTACATTGAAAATTATGATAACTAGTCACGTAGTTTAGTTATTAAATGTATATTAAAGTAATAAATCTGTAATAAAATGCTACAATTCAGACTTTTCCTTTCATTAAGTATGTAGTAATGACTGTCTTTACGAAACCGTTATTTTAGTGGGATGCTTAATACTTTATATACATCATCTTATTAAATTTTTCACCATCCTAATGAGGTAAGTATAAATAAGATATTGACATCACAGATGAGATTTGGAGAGATTAGGTAGCTTGCCCCAGCCTACACAGCCTGTGAGTGGCAGAGCTGGGTTTCAAACTCAAATGCTCTTGATTCCAAAGCCAGGGCTCTGAATCCCTGTGATGAACTGTATTTATGGTGTGGAAATGGGTCCCAGGACCCAAATGGGTCCCACACCCAGTGTCTGGGTGGGATTTTTGCTGTCTGTTTCCATGCTCCACAGCACCTGGCCTCCGTGAAGTCACTCAGCAGCATACACTTGTCCTGCCCTTGTGGGCACTTCCATTTGTAGGGTTCTTTTTGTTTATTTGTTTGGTTTTTGTTTTTGGCACCAGGGATTGACAGGGGTGCTTAACCACTGGGCCACATCCCCAGCCCTTTTCTGTTTTTTATTTTGAGACAGGGTTTCTCAAAGTTCTCCAGATCTACTTGCTCTTGTTGGAATGTGAAAATATTGACTGAAAGACTCAGCACCTGTTACACGTACTTTGGAAGGAGGCAGAGGATGCCAATTAAAAAGATGATTAATGTTGAAAACAGAAGTGCAAATAACATTTATATTTTTAAAAATGTACACTTTAGTTCTCTCTCAAGAGACTTCAGACAATGGATCCTAAGGACTGAATTTTGAGTTGAGTCTATTCTTTGGTCTTTAGGATTACCCCATACGTAAAGATGCTAGTGCAGTTCAACTCTCCACTCTTTCCAAATTAGAATAGAGTAAAAAATGTCAATGGGTCACTCAGTCAGCTGCATGTGTGGTAAGGAACATCCTTTAGGAGAGATTAGAGTGGCTGTGACTTGCAAGGCAGCTTCACAGTCTAGGGCAGAGCCCTCAGGTCCCAAGTGATCTTTTAAGAATCTTCCATACATCGGTTGTCTAGTGTGAGGAGGTACAATGTGTGGACTGTGAATCAGAGTTGGATTGGGCTCCTGACTTTGCCCCAAGTAACTCCATGTTATGGGTTGAATTGTGTCCCCTCCAAATTCACTTGTTGCATTCTGAGGCCTCAGCTGGAAAGACAGTCATTGTAGATGTGATTGGTGAAGATGAGGTCATACTGGAGTAGAGTGGGACCCTAATCCAATATAACTGCTATCTTTATGAAAGGGGGAAATCTGGACACACACACACACACACACACACACATACACACACACACACACACACACACACACACACAGGGAGAACCATGTGAAGATGAAGGCAGAGATCAGGGATGTGCTTCTAGGAGTCAAGGAGTACCTAACAGTGTCAGTGAGTCATTAAACTAGGTGAGAAGCAGGGGACAGATGCTCACTGACAGAGCTGAGAAGGAGCTGACACTTTGATCTAGGACTTCTGGCCTTGAAACTTAGATGGCACATTTCTGTTGTTTAAGCGCTCAGTTTGTGGTGCTTGGTTATGGCATGGTGTAATTCTGAACCAGTTCATCTATAAAATGATAATGCCTCACCCCATCATGTTACAGGGAGTTGAATAGTACTTACCAATTGTGTTAGAATGATTTCTTATTTGTTATACACTATTCATTTATTGCAGGCTAAGAGGGTAGTGACCCCAGCTGTTATCCTTTGTTTTGTTCCCAGTGACTGCACAGATGTTCCATTAATATTTGTCAAATGATGCAGCAAGCCTTTTAGTTAAATTAGGAAAAACATGCAGTATAATAGCAGAATACTTATTTTATATCAGGCATACAATTTAACTTTTTTAATCTATACATTTTTCAATCTAATCCTCCCAACAAGTAAGTTCTCTTTTATTGAGAAAGAAGAAGAGAAAAAGAGATTAAGTTATTTATCAAGAGTGATATTACCAGCAAGCTGGGCTTAGAACCCAGTCAACCAGGTTGTCGGGACCCAGAGCCCCATGTGTTCACAACTATCCTCAACTACCTTTTGGCGGCTGCTGTGCGTGTCTGTAAATATTGGTTCTTTCTCCTGTTTACTTTCTTCCATAATTATTCATTAGCCCATGTAATGCCTTCATGGTGTATGTGAACTTGGCTGGACTGAATGACAGTCCCCAGAGTTCCCTTTCTAGCATGTTATTAGAAGGGCTCCAGAGCTATTTCCTCAAGAGTCAGAAGATGGAAGGGCAGTCTTTTATAACATACATACACTTTCTCCCACTTGTTCAACCAAACATATCCAGCACTGCTCCAAATAGATTTTGAAGATGTAATTAAAGCACCCAATCAGTTGGTTTTAGGTTGGGGAGTATTCCTGACCTGATCTACTGGAATTCTTACAGGAGTTTAGGACAGCCCAGAATGGCGGTGCACACCTGTAATCCCAGCAGCTCTCGATGCTGAGGCAGGAAGATTGTGAGTTCAAAGCTGGGCTCAGTAATTTAGCAAGGCCCTAAGCAACTTTACAAGAGCCTTTTTCAAAAAAAAAAAAAAAAAAAAACGGGGGGGGGGGCAGTGCTGGGGTTGTGGCTCAGTGGTAGAGCACTTATCTAGCATGTGTGAGGCACTGGGTTCGATTCTCAGCACCACATATAAATAAATGAATCAAATAAAGATCTATCAACATGTAAAAAAAATTTTTAAATATTAAAAAAATATTAAAAAGGTGGGTCTGGGATGTGGCTCAATGATTAAGCACCCCTGGGTTCAATCCCTAGGACCAAAAAAACAAACAAAAAAAACCAAAAAAATTTAAGCCATCCCTGAAAAGAGAGGGGCAGATGGGAGGATTAAGGTTCATGAGGCTCCAGCCTGCTCCTGGTCTTTCCTTTCTGATGTCCTTCCATATGGACTTTGGATTTGCTTGGCCAGCTGCTATCATCCGAGTGCTGGTGTCTCTCCCAAATCCATGTTAAAATCCTAAACCCCAAGGTGCTGACATGAGGAGTGGGGCCTTTGGGAGCCAGTTAGGTCATGAAGTAGTGTGGTCCTGAATGGGATTAGTGTCCTCATAAGACAGACCCCTGAGAGCTAGCTCGTCCCTCCCACCACGTGAGGAGGCTGCGAGAAGGTGAACTAGAATTCGCCTTTAAATCTGCAGGCACCTGACCTTGATCTCTGGCCTGCACAACATAAGAAATGAATTTCTGTTGTTGACGAGCCTCGGCCTGTGGTGTTTTGCCGTAGCAGCCTGAATGCCTGAATGGACTATGACGCTGGCTTTGCCTTGCGTCAATTCCTTGGTTCTGTTTCTGCGACTGATCTCACAGATACAGACTATTTTGAACCTGTTTGTAAGTGTGGCTATTATGACAGTTCTGATCGATTAATTGCTTTTGATTTGCTTTTATATTGCTTCTTGCAAGTATGGGAAGGATTAATGCCACTCGGAATTCAGGGATTGAGGGGAAAGTTCTTAGTCAAAAGAGCTTCTGGAAAAATTACACTTGTGTCTCAAATGATGAATCTGTTTTGTTTTTGCATCAGTTGCAACCAAGGGAATTTAGAAATGAAAAATGTTTATTTTATTTATTTAACATTTATTTGTTTATTTATTTTGTAATACTGGGGATTGAATCCAGGTGTATTCTACTGCTAAGTTACATCCCCAAGCCCTTTTGAATTTTAAGACAAAGACTTGCAAAGTTGTTGAGGCTGGCCTTGAACTTGCAATCCTCCTACCTTAGCCTCCCAAGTCACTGGGCTAAAATGAAAGAATTTCAAACAAATATATGATATGTATCATGCATATATGATTTGGTGATTATCTCTTGCCATGACTATCTCTAGCACTATATGTGTGTCTAGATGTAGCCCATGATCTTAGCAACAGCAACTATGTATTTTCTATTTGGTTTACTGGTGCTCACCTCAGTTTGGTTCAGTATCATTTATGAAGTGCCTGTTCTAAGTCTATGTACTGAGCCAGGGCCATGATTTGAAACAAATCCTTAATAATATAAATCTGTAAAATCGGAAGGAATTTTAACTGGCATCTTGCCTGATTCCCTTGCTTTGTATATCGGGAAGCTACTTCAGTCAGTGATTTCCTCAAGGTCATGCAATTATAGAACTAAATCTAAAATCCAACTTGTCTGATTCATAATGCCATTTTTTTCTATACTCTCCCTCTATTATTAATTTTAAAACTAATCTCTTGGACATTAATAGCTTCACCAGAAATGATAAGGTCTTTTTGTTAGACCATCCCATTCTGTATGCCAATTCAGAGATCATAAATGTTTACTAGAAATGAAATCAGCTTGCTTTGCTCTGCTGTCTAATCAGTGCCAATGTCACAAAGTGTGACAAAAGTTCAGAGGAGTCATGTTCATATGAACATTTGTCATCAATATATCGTAACATTAGGATTAAATTTGTGATAAAGACAAAAGGGAGAGTAATGGACTTTCAATATCCCTGGGCACTCCTCCCTTGGTTTATCTTTGGAGCATTAGTTTCCTTGTTACTGAAGTTTAAGAATGATTTATACATTCTGTATACAACTCCTTTATCAGCTGTATGTTTTTCCGATTCCATGGAAAACAACTTCTAATTTTATTATCAGCATTTTTTGATGAGCATAAATTTTTAATTGTGGAGTTATGATTCTACATAGTAGTGGAATTCACATGCACATTAGCATAATTTGATCAATCTCATTCCCCAGTACCTTCTCTTTCCCTCCTCCCTCTCTCCCCTAATCTACTTAGTCTACTCTTCTGATCTCCCCTCTATCATTATTATTTTAATTAGTACATAATATGTGTATGATTAATTATGGTATATTTATTTATATATGAACATAGAATAATTAGGTAGATTTCATTCCCCCATATTTCTCCATGTCCTCCCCTCCTCCCTCCTTCTCAATCATCCTCTCCCATTTTTTTTTTTTTTTTTGTACCAGGGATTTAACCCAGGGATACTTAACCACTGAGTCACATCCCCTTTATTTTGAGACAGGGGCCTCTAAGTTGCTTAGGGCCTCACCATGTTGCTGAGGCTGGCCTTGAACATGGGATCCTCCTGCCTCAGCCTCCTGAGTCACTGGATCCCCTTTAATTTTGATGAAGTTAAAAAAAAACAAACTGTTTTTGTCTGTTATGGGTTAAACTTTCATATTTTATCAAAGAAATCTTTGCTTAGTCCAATTCTACAAAAATCTTTTGTTTTCTTCTAGAATTTTGTTTTATATTTTCATTTATGATCCATCTTGAATGAATTTTTCTGTAATGTGAATTATGAATCTGTTTATTTTGTTTTTGCGCACAGATATCCAATAGTTCTAGCACGATTTTTTTATAAGAACGTCTTTTCTTGGTTGAATTGCCTTTGCTCTTTTGTCAAGAATCATGATTATTTCAATAGATGCTGAGAAAGCATTTGATAAAATACAACACCCCTTCATGTTCAAAACACTAGAAAAAATAAGGATGGTAGGAACATACCTCAACATTGTAAAGGCTATCTAAGCCCACTTATATCCCCAGTGCCCCAACATCATTCTTAATGGAGAAAAACTGAAAGCATTCCCTTTAAAAAGTGGAACAAGACAGGGATGCCTACTGTCACCACTTCTATTCATCATTGTGCTCGAGATGCTAGCCAGAGCAATTAGACAGACCACAGAAATGAAAGGAATATGAATAGGAAAAGAAGAGCTCAAGTTGTCATTATTCGCTGATGACATGATCCTATACTTAGAGGGTCCAAAAGACTCCGCCAGGAAACTTTTAGACCTGATTAATGAATTCAGCAAAATAGCAGAATATAAAATAAACACACATAAATCAAATACATTTATCTACATAAGCGATGAATCATCTGAAAGTGAAATGAGGAAAACAACCCCGTTCACAATAGCCTCAAAAACAAACAAACAAACAAAAAAAAAAACACAAAACCTGGGAATCAACCTAACAAAAGAGGTAAAAGACCCCTACAATGAGAACTACAGAACATTAAAGAAAGAAATTGAGGAAGACCTTAGAAGATGGAAAGATCTTCCATGTTCTTGGAGAGGCAGAATTAATATAATCAAAATGGCCATACTTCCAAAAGTGCTATACAAATTTAATGCAATTCCATTTAAAATCCCAATTACATGCCTCATAGAAATAGAGAAAGCAATCATGAAATTCATCTGGAAGAACAAAAGACCCAGAATAGCCAAAGCAATCCTGGGCAGGAAGAATGATGCAGGAGGTATCACAATACCAGATCTTAAGCTCTACTATAGAGCAATAATTACAAAAACAGCATGGTATTGGCACCAAAATACACAGGTAGACCACTGGTACAGAATAGAAGACACAGAGACAAACCCCCATGAGTACAGTTATCTCATACTAGACAAAGGTGCCAAAAGCAATCAATGGAGAAAAGATAGCCTCTTCAACAAATGGTGCTGACAAAACCCGAAATCCATATGAAATAAAATGAAATTAAATCCCTATCTCTCACTCTGTACAAAACTCAACTTAAAATGGATCAAGGATCTAGGAATTATTGCATCAATATAGTTAAACTTGCGTATTCATTCTAATAGTATTTATTTGTAAAATTCATATTGTCTGCAAATGAAGAATGTTACTTATTTCTTCACAATCTTTATATCTTCCATATCTTTTCTTGTCTATTTTACTTTCTGCAATGCGATGGAAAAAATTATGGTGAGAATATTCTTGCCTTGTTCCTGAGTTTAGGGAGAAAGTATTCAGTTTTTCACCATTAAATTTTTGGTTTTCGTTTTTTTTTTAATTTTGAGACAGAATCTTGCCAAATTGCCCAGGTTGGACTTGAACTTGCAGTTCTTCTAACTCAGCCTCCTGAGTCACTGGGATTATGTGTGCCACTATGCCTGGATTTTGGTAATTGCTTATAAAAAATCTATTGAAATAGTCATAGATTTTTAAAAATGTTACATTGATTACATTTTTAAAAATAGTACATCGATTTTTTTAATGTTGAACCAAACTTGCATCCTGAGATAAACCCTAGATGACCATGATATTATTATCTTTTTACATGTTTTAGGATCTGATTTGCTAAAATTTGGGATGAATTTTGCATCAGAAAGTATGGGAGAGATTCTTTTCTTGTCATGTCTTTGTTTAGGTTGCTATCAGGGTGATGCTGAATTCAACAAATGTTTGGTAAATATTCTTTCCTTTTCCATTTTCTGTTAGAGTTTGTATACAGTTGGCATTATTTCTTTTTAAAATGTTTGGTGTAGTTCATTAAGGAAGAGTCTGGGCTTCGAGTGTCCTGAGCAGGTTTTTAATTACAAATTTCAATAGTTTCACAGAGTATTATTCCAGTTATCTATTTCTTATTGAGTGAGCTTTTATTTTTTTTTAAGGACTCTGTATTAGTCTCTTTTCTGCTGCAAAAACAAAATACCTGAGGCTGGCTATTATATAAAGTAAAGAGTTATTTGCCCCACAGGTTTGGAGACTGAAAGTCCAAGATCAGGAGGCCCCATTAACTCAGCTTCCAGGGAAGGACTCATGGCAGATGGCATTATAATGGTGGCATGTGGGGGAGATGACATGGTAATATTGGGTGCCAGAGATACAGACTCCAGGCTTCCTCTTTTTTAACAACTTGTTTGTGCAAGAACTAACTCACTCTGGAAGAGGAGCATTAATCCCTAGAGAGGCACACCCTCAGTGAGCTGCTTACCTCCTACTAGGGCTCATTTCTTGAAGGTTCTGCCACCTCCCAACATCACCACCTTGGGCAGCAAGTGTCCAGCTCATGCATCTTTGGGGCATAAACTCAGACCATACTCAAACTATGTCAGACTTGATTTTATTCACATTACCAAACCTTTTGGTAGAAAGTTCATAATACTCATTTTTACCTTTTTAAGGTCTGTAAGGTCTACAGTAATCTCCCTTCTTTTGTTCCTGATATTAGTAATTTGTGTCTTCTCTCTCTCTCTATCAGACTGGTACTAAGTCAATAAACTTTAGTGCTCTTCCCCAAAAGCCAGTTGTTATTTTCATTGATTACCTCTTTTGATTTTTAGTGTACTTGATTTCTGCTCTTTCCTTTATCATATCCTTCCTTCTGCTTGCTTGGGTTTGATTTACCATTCTTTCATTTATTAAGGTTGAAATGTAGGTTATTGATTTGAGATTGTTCTTATTATCTCTCACATTGTTCTTATTATCTCTCAATTTAAGTTATAAAATTCCTTCAAAGAACTCCTTTAACTTCATTCTTCAATTTAAAAAAAAATTTTTTTTAGTTGTAGAAGGACACAATGCCTTTTTCTTTATTTTTATGTTTTACTGAGGATCGAACCTAGCCTCAAAAAAAAAAAAGCCTCAAAAAAACAGAAAACAAAAAACAAAAACAAACAAGAAACCAAACCAAAACAATAACAACAAAAAAACCTTGGGAATCAATCTAACAAAAGAGGTGAAAGACCTCTACAATGAAAATACAGAACACTAAAGAAAGAAATTGAGGAAGACCTTAGAAGCTGGAAAGATCTTCAGTGTTCTTAGATATGCAGAATATTATCAAAATGGCCATACTTCCAAAGGTGTTATACAGATTTAATGCAATTCCAATTAAAATCCCAATGACATTCCTCATAGAAATGGAGAAAACAATCATGAAATTCATCTGGAAGAACAAAAGACCCAGAATAGCCAAAGCAATCCTGGGCAGGATGGTATCACAATACCAGACCTCAAACTCTACTATAGAGCAATAGTAACAAAAACAGCATGGTATTGGCACCAAAATAGACAGATAGACCAATGGTACAGAACAGAATACACAGAGACAAACCCACATAAGTACAGTTACCTCATACTAGACAAAAGTGCCAAAAACATACAATGGAGAAAAGATAGCCTCTTCAACAAAATGGTGCTGGGAAAACTGGAAATCCATATGCAGCAAAATGAAATTAAACCCCTTTCTCTCACCCTGCACAAAACTCAACTCAAAATGGATCAAGGACCTAGGAATTAGACCTGAGACTCTTCACCAAATAGAATTAAAAATAGGCCTGAATCTTCATCATGTTGACTTAGGACCAGACTTCCTCAACATGACCCACAGAGCACAAGAAATAAAAGCAAGAATCAATAAATGGGATGAATTCAAACTAAAAAGCTTTTTCTTATCAAAGGAAATAATCAATAATGTGAAAAGAGAGCCTACAGAGTGGAAGAAAATCTTTTCCACACACAGTTCAGACAGAGCACTGATCTCCGAAATTTGTGAAGAACTTAAAAAACTTTACACCCCAAATACAAAGAACCCAATGAATAAATGGGCTAAGGAACTGGGTTATTATCAGGAACACAAGCAATAGTAAGTGTTGGTGTGGATGTGGGGGAAAAGGCACACTTATACATTGCTGGTGAAGTTGCAAATTGGTGCAGCCACTCTGGAAACCAGTATGGAGATTCTTCAAAAAACTTGGAATGGACCTTCCATTTGACCCAGCTATCCTACTCTTCGGTTTATACCCAAAGGACTTCAAATCAGCATACTGTAGTGGTGCAGCCACATCAATGTTCATAACTGCTCAATTCACAATAGGTAGATTGTGGAACCAACCTAGATGCCCTTTAATTGATGAATGGATAAAGAAACTGTGGTATATATACACAATGGAATATTACTCAGCCATAAACAAGAATAAAATCATGACATTTGCTGGTAAATGGGTGGAATTGGAGAATATCATGCTAAGTGAAATAAGCCAAGCCCCCAAAAAACCAAATGCCTAATGTTTTCTCTGACAAGTGGATAATGACATATATGGGGGAGAGAGGGGTGGTGGGGGGGGACAAGAGAAGAATGGAGGAAATGGGGCAGGAGGGGTTGCGGGGAGGAAAGATAATAGACTGAGACAGACTGCATTACCCTATGTATATGAATGATTACATAATGGTATGAATCTACATTGTGTACAACCATAGAAATGAAAAGTTGTACCCCATTTGTGTACAAAAATAAAAAATATATGTATATTTAGTTGTAGATGGACACGATGTCTTTACTTTGTTTATTTTTATATGGTGCTGAGGATCAAACCCAGTGCCTCACATGTGCTAGGCAAGCACTCTACCAATGAGCAACAAACCTAGTCCCCATTATTTAAATTTTGATGTTTTCTTTTTCATTTTCTCAAAATATTTTCTGGGCTGGGGATATAGCTCAGTTGGTATAGTGCTTTCCCCACAAGCACAAGGCCCTGGAATTAATCCCCAATACCGTAAAAACAAAAACAAACAAAAACAAAAAAACAAAAAAGAAAAAGAAAAAGAAAAAATTATTTCTTGTGCATTCCTGTTTTAAGCAAAAATTATTTAAAAGGGTCTTGTTTAATACATAGTATTTGGAGAATTTTGTGACTTCTAGTTTCAATCTGTTGTGGTTAGAGAACAAGTTTTGACATGATTTCAAGTTTAAAAAATTGTTGAGGCTTGTTTTATGACCCAGAATATGGTCTATCTTGGTGAATATTTTATAAGCATGTCAAGTGAACATATTGTCAATAATTAGTGGTTAGAATGTCTAAACATCAGTGAGTTCAGTGGTGTTAGTCACTATTGTCTTACTGATTTTCTAATTGTTCTGTTGATTCTTGAGAGAGGCTAACAGGTATACAAAACAGTGCTCAACATCATGATCATCAGTGAAATGCAAATCGAAACCACAATGAGATAGCTCAGGCTTGTTAGAAAAGCTGTTATCAACAACAACAACAAGAAACAAGAAATAAGTATTGACAATGGTATGAAAAAAAGTAGATTCTAGTATATTGTTGGTGCAAATTTGCCTTGGTGTAGGCATTATGGAAAACAATATGGCTATTACTAAAAATGACCACATCTCCTGACACTCTGTGGTATCACCCAAAGGAATGAAAGCAGCACCTCCTAGAGATATACGCACGACAGTGTTCTCATCACAGCTTGTTCACAATCGTCAGGATATGGAAACACAGGAAGCGTCAGTCAATAGATGAATGGCCAATAAATAATTATGGCACACACACATGCACACATGCACACACATGCACACACGCATGCAGATATTATTCAGCCTTCAAAAAAGAGATCCTGCCATCTGGCACAGCATGGATGAATCTGGAGGTCATTATACTATGTGAAATAAGCCTGGAACAGAAAGAAAAATCCTGCATGTTCTCTCCTCTTTATGGGATCCGAAAGATTCAATTAATAGAAACAGAGTAAAAGGCAAATTACCAGGGTGGGGTAGGAGTAGGAAGGAAATGCCAACAAGTGTGTCAAAGGATACAAAGGGGCAGTTATGAATGAGTCTGTAGCTAACACTGATGCAGTACATGGGGAACTTGGCTAAGACAGACTTCAGGTGTTAAGACAACACACACACACACACACACACACACACACGGGGGCTAAAATGTGAGAAGATGGATATGTGAATCTGTTTGACTCTAGTAACGACCATTTCACTATGCATGTCAAAACGTACGTCATAAACATATACAATAGAAACAAAAATTACTAAAGAGGCCCATCTAGATCTCCAATTATAATTGTACATTTGTCAATTGCTTATTTTTTAATTTTTTTGTTGTAGATGGACACAGTATCTTTGGTTTATCTTATTTATTTATGGTTTTGTGGTGCTGAGGATCAAATCCAGTGCCTCACATGTGCTAGGCAAGTGCTCTACCACTGAGCCCCACAACCCAGCCCCTGTCGATTGCTTTTTTTTTTTTAATCTGGGGATTGAACTCAGGAACACTCAACCACTGAGCCACATCCCCAAATCTTTTTTATGTTGTCTTTAGAGACAGGGTCTCACTGAGTTGCTTAGCACTTTGCTTTTGCTGAGGCTGGCTTTGAACACTCGATCCCCCTGCCTCAGACTCCCCAACCACTGCATGAGCCACCACACCCAGCTCAATTGCTTGTTTTTCCATCAATTTATAGTTAATGTATTTTGAAGCTCTGTTCAGTGCATGCATGTGCATGATTATTATGTCTTTTTAATGAACAGAACACTTTTTCCCATAAAAGTGTACATAATGGTGGGATCCGTTGTTACATGTTTAAACATGCACACACTGTGACAACCTAATTTGGCCGATATTGTTCCCCAGTATTTTCCCTTTGCCTCCCTTTTTGCCTCCCCCTGTTCCTTTCCTCTATTCTATTCATATCACTTCAATTTTTATGAGATCCCCCTCTTCCTTTCTTTCCCCCTTTCCTCTCTAGCTTCCACATATGAGAGGAAACACACGACTCTTGATTTTTTGTGTTTGGATTAATTTTGCTTAGGATGATCTCAAGTCCCATCCACTTTCCCGCAAATGACACAATTTCATTCTTCTTTACGACTGAATAAAACTCCATTGTGTATATATACCACATTTTCTTTACTCATCAATTCATTGATTGACACCTAGGCTGGTTCCATAGTTTTGCTCTTGTGAATTGTCCTGCTATAAACATGGGTTTGCATGGATTGCTATAGTGTTATGGCTTTAATTCTTCAAGATAAACATCAAGAGTGGTATAGCTGGGACATGTGGTGGTTATTTTTTTTTTATTTTTATTTTTTTGGAACCAGGGATTGATCTCAGGGACACTCGACACTCGACCACTGAGCCACATCCCCAGCCCTATTTTGTTTTTTATTTAGAGACAGGGTCTCACTGAGTTGCTTAGGGCCTCACTAAGTTGCTGAGGCTGGCTTTGAACTCGCAATCCTCCTGACTCAGCCTCCCTAGTCGCTTGGATTACAGGCGTGTGCCACCACACCCGGCTCCATTCATCTTTTGAGGAAACTTCATACTATTTTCCTTAGTATTTGAATTAATTTACAATCCCATCAATGGTATAGAAGTGTGTTCCTTTTTCTCCACATCCTCTTCAGAATTTAATGTTTGTATTATTTTTTACAAGAATTTTTTTATTAGTGCATTATATTTACACATAATATTGTGGTTCATTTTGGCATAATTACACAAGCACAGCATGGAATATAATTTGCTCCAGTTGAGACCCCAATACTTCCTTTTTCTCTCCCTCCTCCCATTCCCTGCTCCCTTGACTCTATCAGTCTTCCTTCTCTCTCTCCCTCTCTCCATATATATATGTATGTACACACACACACACATACACATATATGTGTATATATATGTGTATATATACATAGACATATGTATATATATATAAAGTATATATATATATACTTTTTTTATACATATACTTTTTTTTGGTACTTGGGTCTCTGGAGTCACTGGGATTATAGGCATGTGTCACCATACCCAATTTTTTTTTTAATTAGTGCCTCATAGATAGATGTACGTAGAGGTGAAACTCACTGTGGTGTATTCATATATGTAAAGAAGGTAGTTTGATCAATTTCATTGTGTAGTTCCTCCCATTTCCTGTCCCTCCCCTCCCCATCCCTTTTCTCTGCCCCACTGATCTTTCTTCTATTTTCATAGAATTCCCCATCCCCACCCCAGCTCTTTTCCCCTTATTTTGGTCTAGCTTCTGCATATGAGAGAAAACATTCGATCCTTGATTTTTTAGTCTGATTTAGTTAACTTGGCATGATATTCTCCAGTTTCATGCATTTACCAGTCAATATCATAATTTCTTCCTTTTCAATGACTAATACTCCATTGTGCATATATACCACATTTTCTTTATTCATTCATCTGCTGGTTGACATCTAGACTGGTTCCATAACTTGGTTAATGTGTATTGTGTTGCTATAAACATTGATGTGGCTGTTTCACTAGAGTATGCTGATTTTAGTTCTTTTGGACAAATACCAAGGAGCAGAATAGTTGAGTCACATGATGGTTCCATTTTTAGTCTTTTGAGGAATCTCCATACTGCTTTCTAGAGTAATTGTACTAATTTGCAGTCCTACCAACTACGTGTGAGTATACCTTTGCCTGCATATCCCTACTAGCATTTATTATTGTTTGTATTCTTGATCATCACCATTCTGACTGGAGTGGGATGAAATCTCAGAGTAGCTTTAATTTGTCTTTTCCTAATTGTTAATGATGTTGAACATTTTTTCATAAATTTTTTGGTCATTTGTGTTTCTTCTTTTAAGAAGTATCTGTTGAGTTCAGTTTCCCATTTATTAAATAGATTATTTGGTGGGGTTTTTTGATATTTAGTTTTTTGATTTCTTTATATATTGTGAATATTTATCCTCTGTCAGAAAAGTAGCTAGTAAAGATTTTTCTCTCATTCTTCACTTTTTTTTTTTTTTTTGTATTTGGGATCAAACCCAGAGGAACACTTTACTACTGAGTTATATCCCAGCCCTTTGTGTTTTTTATTTTGAGACAGGTTCTCACTAAATTGCTAAGGCTGGCCTTGAACTTGTGAGCCTCCTGCCTCAGCCTCCCCAGCTGCTAGGATGGCAGGCATATGACACCACTCCTAGCTCTCTTCACATTCTTAATTTTTTTCTTTGCTGTGCAGAAGATTTTTAATTTGATGCATCTCATTTATTAACTCTTGCCACTATTTTCTGAACTTTAGGGATTCTACTAAGAAGTTGTTGACTATGCCTGTATCTCAGAGGGTTGACCCTAAGTTTCTTTTAGGAATTGTGTAGTTTCTAGTATAATTTCTAGGTCTTTGATCCATTTTGAGTTAACTTTTGTGCAGGGTGAGAGATAAGGTTCTAGAATGACCATTTTGTCATTATCTAATGTCTTTTTGTTTGTTTGCTTGTTTGTTTGTTTGTTTTGTGGTCCAAGGCATTGAACCTAGGGCCTTATGCATGCTCGGAAAGCACTCTACCATGGAGGTATACCCCTAACCCTTATTTTTCTTTAAATTAAATTTTGTGGCAAGGTCTTACTAAATTTCCCAGACTGGACTCAAACTTAATAATCTTCCTACCTCAGCCCCTGAGTAGCTGGGACTTCAGGCTCACCTTTCCCTAATCTATCTCATGAGCACCTGCTAGAGGCCAGTGAGAAAGAGCTCTCAGTGGGTGTTAGCACCCCTCCCCCTGGCGATCCTACCTACAGCAAGCCAACATGCCAGCCCTCTCTGGCTTTTAAGAATAAACTAAAATTTTAGATATTTTCTTTCTCCCACTTGCACAGCCGTCACCCCTTCATTCCTTTTGCTGCCAAACGTGAAACAATATGTTCACACCACCTCCTCTCACAGGGTTTGCCACGTTCTGGAATTCAATTTGTATGGTTGCCTTGTGACCTCAGATCTCTGATGAGCTCAAAGAAAGGTCATGATTTTGTAGATTGTCTGCTATTTCCTCGCTGTTGGGGGAGCTGTGTTCTCTTAATGCTTTCTACAAACTAAGTGGAAGCAGAAGCTTCCTGGAGGGCTTTAAGCAGCAGAGCGATATTATGGGATTCACATTTTCATTGTTGCCTCTGGCTGCTTGTGGAGTCTGCATTTCAGGGGGTAAGAGTAGAAAGAAGGAGACCATTGAAGGGACCAGCAAGCCAGTTCAGTCAGGAGAGCAGGGCAGCCTGGGCTAGGATGGTGCCAGAGGAGAAGCAGGCATTTGGGACATATTTCAGAAGGAAATGAAGAGGACTTGATGATGGCCTGAACAAGGAGAATAAGGGGTAATTAAAGATGAGCATCTGAGAAGATGGAAAGATCTTCCATGTTCTTGGATAGGCAGAATTAATATTGTCAAAATGGCCATACTTCCAAAAATGCTATACAAATTCAATGCAATTCCAATTAAAATCCCAATGATGGACCTCATAGAAATAGAGCAAGCAATCATGAAATTCATATGGAGGAATAAGAGACCCAGAATTGCTAAAGCAAT